>JAHWFP010223465.1:0-19176 GCA_023313725.1 Lithobius niger | reverse complement strand
ATTATTTCGGGATAACCCGGTCTACTTCACGGATATCTATTACTAATTATTCCATGATTGCTCAGTCATGGTATTTCTTTTATGTTTTTACCATAAACATCAAACGAAACTATTTTAGTTTACTAATAATGTACAGGTGTGATCATATAGTAATTACGCCTTAATTGCTCAACCACGGTATTTTTTTAAACTTAGGCCTGTGACACATGGACGTACAATAAACCAAACCGTGTCAGGTTTGCTGATGTAACGGCTAATTGGGCAATGGCAAATGTGAAAATTATGAATGAGATAATTTATAGACATAAAATACCTCCAGACAAAAAAGGTAGTGGTGACAATAATTGGATCGTGGGATTCTTTGTATTCACAGGCTTATAAAAGTTGTGATATCCACCCAAAACCAAAACTGGTACAAGAGAAGCCGCCAAGTTTCCAAAAAGGTCCGGCCTTTGAAAGTAGTGATATCATTCAACCAGAGAAAGGCCGCCAAGGTTAATCCTATTAGCAAAGTTAATCGCACGGAATAATACTTTGGACGTTAAATGAAAACTTGAAGATTGCTACCTTTCTTGGTTGCATGATGTCACTACTTTCAAAGGGAGAACCTTTTTGGGAACTTGGTGGCTTCTCTTATACCAGTTTTGGTTTTGGGTGGGTAGTAATTACCCCTTAATAATGCTCAAACACGGTATTTCTTTAATGTGTTTCTTACCTTCCTGGTATCCGTAGTTACTTCATGTAAATCACCCTTGACTGCCAGCCAGTCACAACGCCAACGTTGCCTTGAACTTCAGCGGGGCAAATAGCAGAAACCCATTAGCACGGTGCTGCGCAATCTCATTAGGCTATCAATCAAATGGGCCCACTGGGGCCCTTACCTCCTCCCATCGCCAACCTTCTCTTAACTCGCCATCAACAACGAGTATTGGAACCAACTAACTGTTGCATCAGAACTCTCCCAGTCGTAGTTCGGTTTTTCGAAAAACCGTTTCTGCCAGCTTTTTGACTCTCTGGAGGTGTCCTCCTTAGTTCTGCTAAAAGGTTCTAAATAGACATTACGTTTTCAGTCACCTGCATCACTGTTCTGCAGGGTTATTTTTTAATTTTTTTAAAATTTTATATATGGTATAAGTTCTCCGTGCAAGAAAGAAAGGAAATTTTACAATTTTTTTTCACCCGGTGTAATAATTGAATGTATCCCAAAATAAAACTTGTTAATGATTCCCTCCAAGTCTTTCGGCCGTGCGAAGTCGTGATATCAAACGCCAAGCTAATCCCACCGAGTAATAGTTCGAAAGTTAAATAAAATGTATGAAAATTGCTCACTGCGCAATTATTTCGTTTAACCTTCGAACTATTACTCGGTGGGATTAGCTTGGCGATTGATATCACGACTTCACAAGGCCGAAAGTCTTGGCGGGAATCCTTAACAATTTTTGTTTTGGGGTACCTAGATTCAATTATTACACCGGGTGAAAAAATTTTTAAAATTTCCTTTCTTTCTTTCATGGAGCATCTTGGCGGGAATCCATAACAAGTTTTGTTTTCGGGTAGATATCAGATGTTTTTGGCCCAAATTGATGATATTCATTTTTTGTTTTGTTTAGTAATTATGAGATGGAAACACCAATCTAGTTCGCTGAAAGTGAAAGTCAACAATGCAAACACCAATGTAGAATTCAGGAAATGAGGGTTTGTATATGCCTACAGAAATGGTCAAATGGTCAAGTCACACTGTTAACCTACAGAACACTTGTCATACACTTGTCATTAGTGTAATTTTATTTTAGTGCAAAAATAAGTTGTTTTGCGTAAGCTTATATATCTAGCCACTCTACCAATTCTTCATAACCCCTCTGCCGCAATCCCCTCAAGCTCAAATCTTTTCTTTTATTAAGAAAACGTCTGGCAGAGTATTCGATAGTACTTTTTTCATGTATACAAGAATTATGAAAATGGGTAGAAGCTAGAATTCCTTAAATAAAAACATTCCAGTCCTGCTTTCTCCGGCTGACTTAAAATTTTAATTAAAATAAAACGAAGAATTACAGAATTTCATGTTTAGTTAGTATGTCCTGAGGATGTAATTTCTGTTGGCTGTTCGAGATGTGTTTTCATTGAATTTTAGTATGGTCTTTCTCAATAGTACGCAAAATACACAAATAACGAAAGCGGAAATAATTTTGGATTATTTATTAAACTCGGGAAGAACATTCATTTTGTGATTACAGTCTTCTCCGGGAGTTTGGGAGAGAACGACTTTGAGACTTCGAGGTCTAGAAAGGCCATGTTTGACGTTCGATTTTATTTTATTTTATGTTATTTGATTTGATTTATTTCTGCTGCAAGACACAATGTGTGGCGAGTAAAGAAACAAATTGCATTACATTTGGCGTTTTAACGTCCATCGTCCGAACTATTGATTTTTCTGGTTTTTCTTTGGCGTCGGGCTACTTTTGGAAAGGTGAAGGGAAGGGTTTAAAAAATCGATACTGAAGTTTTACAGAACAATGTAAACTGTTGATACTAGCTTCAAGCTTTATCATTAAAAATATCGAAGTTACTTTTACATTCAAACGGCAAACGGAGGAAAGTAGCGTAACACAAAGTGATTACAGTGAGACAGTGTGTAGCATAGTACTGTAACTCATATCATGCAATAACCCCATAAGGGTAAAGGGACCCCATTAAGTTTGGGCCGTAGAAAGTAGTGATATCTGAGCCAAAATGGCTGCCACCAAGTTTGTGGTCCGAACCGTGCTCACTCAAGCGTAACTGACAATCACCGAGGTGTCAGGTGAGATTGATTGGTTGGGACAGAAAACTTGGTGGCAGCCATTTTGGCTCTGATATATCACTACTTTTTACGGCGAAAACTTTATGGGTCGCTTTACCCTTATGGGGTTTTTGTATGATATCACCCCTTTTGGTTTTACGGTTTTGCTTTAGTCTAAGTTTTAATTGTGAGCTCCTTATGAATATATAATTGCAACACTCGGTATAAATGTAGTAACAGGTAGATTTGAGGTTTTTAAGCCCGTTTGCTAGCCTCTCATAGGCTTATAATAGCCTAGTATATCCACAGATATTACATTTATGTCAGTTGTTTGTATGCGTGCTTAGACTAGTGCATTTTTGAATGTGATAATATAGTTTGCAATCCATTACACGTCAACACGAATAATCGCAATGAATTTTCTAAAAATGGGCAAAATTGTTAAGAAGAGAAAATAAAAGAAAATCCAAACCAATAAAAGTAAAGAAAGGGAAAAAAAAGAGGTAACACAAAAAAAAATCGTAATGCGTGAATAAGCTCTCCATCACGTCTGCATTTTTCGTTTTATGCTTGGTTGATGACGAAATGTGGAGCTTTTCAGATCCACCCGGCTAAGATTTTTCTTTTGATGGCTTTTGTGTAGTACGCTTGACCGCAACCAGCCGTGCGCAATCCATCTGTGTACTGCTCATTATTCTCAAAGCATAAGGAAACCTGGGGGTGGATGGGGATGGGGAGGAGGGGAGGGGCAGGCAGTTCTTTAAATTCATCTTCCATGCTTCTTGGGAAAATCTCAACAACATCGTAAAAGTATTTTTTTCCCTCCTGAACTTCGTAAATTCTGGCCCAAGAACCAATTTTGTTTTCTTTTAGGATCTCTGAATTTATTTACTCCTTCCCTTCTTTTCGACGAGAAGAGTTCTTCTTTAGACTTTACAGGTCATTCCTCTCACAGTTCCGTTTTCTTGTGATTTCCAACGTCCACAACCGCGATACCGATGTTTCTTTTGCACTTCTTTTGGGAAAACTCTTGGAACGTCGCCAAACAGAAGGATGCTATTGTGGTTCATATTCTTCGTTGTACACCCACCACGCTTTTCATGGGTTCTAAAGTTGAATGCCACGATGATGTGGGAGTTTGTCTCTTGAGGTGACGTGCAGATTAAACTTAGTTTATGACGTAATAAATATTCACAAATCGGCTTCACACCTCCAGCGACTAAATGCTTCTTACCTGAAGCAAAGTGCGATGAACACCAACCGGCTCAAGTTTGAACCTTAACAAGAAGTTTCCAAAAAAAAAAAAGAATACCAATAATCTGAGGGAAAAATTCGTGGATGGGAACTGAGAACCCTCCTACCAAGATAATGTCACGAATACAGAGGCAGTAGTCATCCACGTCTTACCTTAAAGTGATGTAGTGTATATTTGTTTTACAATCATGCTGCACATAATTGGCGCCATTTAGTGTGAAACCTTAAGTAAGAGAACCTTCACGCAAGGCTACCTACATATGAATGGCCAAACAGATTCCGACTAAAAGACTTGTCTTCCCATAAATCAACGTTAAAATATGACGATAAAACAAACTCTCTTGCGCAACACCGGCTCAAGACAGGCCACACCCCCGACTTGGGGAATACACAAATTCTATTTAACCAAAAATTTAACCAATCAAGATTAATTTAGAAACCATTTACATCTTACATCTAAGCGTAATCATCTTATGCCTGCATATAAACATATATATTCCAACATATAAACCCCAGCAGTCACCTCCACCAAGCACTTACGACCTGCATTTACAGGAAGTAATGTCTGGGCTCCCTACGGCCAGGTTTTACCCTGGGTGTGGTTCATTTCTATATAATTTTAATTTTTAGGGTTTAAAATTGTGCGTTTTGGTTGTGCTTTGTAGGTTCGCCCAGTGTTTTTAATATGTTTTGACTTTTAGCCTAGTGCTAAGTATTGCTTGAGAAAGACTTGAATCCGACTCGAAACGTCGTAATTTAATTGTATGCTTGTGGACCTTACTGGCTTTTTACTTCTCATCGCTCATCAAACATTAAGTGAATCACTCATTATTTTCGCGGTGAGTAAATCAAACATAATATTAACGAAGCAAGCAGTCTGCTTTAAAGACTGGCCTTGTGAGGATACACAATACACTAGTCTGAGAAAGAAAGAAAAGACAACTGCCCCGACTGGGACTCGAACCCCGGACTTCCCGTTTACTAGCCGGGCGCTCTAACCACTGCGCTACCGGGGCGGGTACTGACTACAGGCGCCAGCCGAGCTAAGTAGCTGTTCGATCTTTCTCAGTGGTGACCTAGAGATCACAAACATACATACAAGGATGGAAAGCAACTTTGCTTCTTGGCCTCCACACAGGAATAATGCAAGTAGTAAATAAATAAAGAAATCACAAGGTAAAGGGTAAATGAAGCAACCAGTCTGCATTAGAGACTGTCCTTGTGAGGATACACAATACACTAGTCTGAGAAAGAAAGAAAAGACAACTGCCCCGACTGCGACTCGAACCCACGACTTCCAGTCGGGGCAGTTTTTCTTTCTTTCTCAGACTAGTGTATTGTGTATCCTCACAAGGCCAGTCTTTAATGCAGACTGCTTGCTTCGTTTACCCTTTACCTTGTGATTTCTTTATTTGTATAATATTACCGGTGTGTTGACTATGAGGTTTCTGCTAAACGACGATTATGACAGAAAAATCCTACGGAATTTTTGTGCTGCACGCACTTTACCTACACCTAACTTGTGGTATCCGGTTTCTGAACACCTCTGACATTTCGCATTCCTCGGGTGTTATAAATCGCAGTTGGCATTATCTCATCTGGCTGGCTGGCTTTTTACCGTTCTTTTCTAATCACTTCCAGCGTTTTATTTCGTGTTATTATGTCGCGATGAGTGTGGTATTTTTCTGTTTTTTTTTTTTTTTATATGTCACAGACGTCTGTCTCTCCACAAATCCTTTTTTTCCAGCCACAAAATGATCTATGAACAAGTACCAAATAACAAGACAATTTGTATTTCCATGAAAACGTTCATAATCACAACAGGACGTGTCGTCAAACTGCGTGCCGACGCAAACACATACAAGTTATGACATTGACAAATGACCTCGGGCACAAAGAACTATCCGGGTAACTGTAGCAGGAAAAAAAGTCCGCTCGTTAAGAAATCCGTGTTTGCCGTATGGGATAAAACTATTTAGCGCCATGCAAAACCTGAAACGTAAATTTAGACGTGCTAAAAAAAAAAGGCCTAATTAATCACTCTTGAAAGTTGAATAAATGATAAGCCTTAAATGCTTTTCTTTTTGTCTTATTTACACGTCATCCTCATTATAGACCGTCGAGGTGGGTAGAGGGGGGGTGGGGGTGGGATCGCTGTACGAGTTACGTTAGTTGTACAAGAGTTATCAAATAAAGAAACGTAGATTCGACGTTGCACAGTGAGAGACCGTTCTGCGTGGGTGTAGACCTTTAGCAGAACTGCAATGTAATTCCACTGAAATCTATTGGCAAACGTAATTTTTGACTATCGTTCTGCAATGTGGCACGGCAGTTAGTTTTCCGACTGTAGTAAAACAAACAATTAGATAGCTTTCCTGACCATTCGCCGACTGACCAAATACTGGAGGGGTGCAACCAATGCCACAATTAAGGGAGGGGAGGGGGTGCAAAGGGTGTAATGCACCAGTGCCCAGGAGGCAAGTGGACCCTAAATTCAAAGCAAGGGGGATACATTTGTTTCTAAAACTACTGTAAAATAGGCCACAACCTGGTAACCAAAATTATTTAGTCGTTTGGGGCCCTACATTTTACTCTTGCACCCCTCTTAAAAAAGTCTAGTTGCGGCACTGGGTGCAACATCGCCCTTTGCACCTCCGTTTAAAATCGCTCCTGGGCTAGGGCCATGAAATAGCCGCCAAACTGAAAACAACCAGAGCGTAAAGGCGGTTCTGAGCATAAAGGCGTTTCTTGCACCTTAACGGGGGCCACCTGTACACAAAAAATAAAATTAAAAAAAATTAAAAAAATTAACGTATTCTGGCGCAGTAACATGTATTCTACATGGTACAACAGTTTTTTTTTTTAATCGAGAGCTTTTATGGCTAAAAACGTGGTTTTTGTGTGTTCGTGTAAGTTGTGTAATGGTTAAACGCGAATATCTCTAGAGGTCTATCACTAAAAACATCGTTAACTTTACTTTAAATAATTGCGATAATGACTGGAAATTTTTTACACTAGTTCCCCGATGTGGTGACTTCAAAGTGAACCAAAATCATACTTCTAAACACTGCCGGTGTAGTTTTTTTTTTTTAAATCCAAAAATGTGGGCTATGTAATTTTATAATAGACGCAAATTGTGACTATAATATAAGATATAAAAAAAAATTGTGGTAGCAAAATTATTTTGGTTCACATGATAGCCCTAAATGTGTACCGATGATTTAGAGCCCAATCTCGTTCATGTGGAACATTTTTTGCCGACGTCATCAAAGTAGCAGTACAAAAGTATAATAGAATTTACCAAAAATGTACCGGCACAGTACTTCCACAAAAATGGACTAAACCAAAAACTAAAACATGTCCTAGACTCGTATTTCAACACACTTTAATGTAAAAAAAAATTATTACACTACAAGAAAAAAATTCCACAGCTAACATGGTGCCTCATTTTAGGGTGGTTACCCTTTAAAGCTTAAGTATAGTTTCCGCGGCCTATCTTGAGTTCTCCGCAGAACGAACACAGATAATCGATTGTACGTTTTCAGTAGCAGAGTGCCTTGTTGATATCCAAGATGGTTACAAAAACAATGGCGGCCATCGATTAAAGCCAGCCCCTCCAGGAAGACGTAGCCGATCACAAAATACTTGCAGGACTCAAGATACACCGCGCACACAATAATGTTATACTAATCTAGACTCAACTGCAGAAATGAAAGCTCGGAGAATAAAAATTGATTTAAAATGGTAACCACATTGGAGTGGTTGTCGGGCAGATATTACTGACAACACGTACAACAACTTGTAACGTTGGCTTGTCATAATAAAGTCAACTTTTTTCATGCATTTTTTTCACTGTAAACTGTGTAGTTTAATTGCAGTTAAAAAATGCATGACAAAATACAAATAAGTGTAATATTGAGTAGAGAGAGGTCACCGCCGGCCACTCCTTAGGCAAGCGATCATTTGTCAGCGAGGTTACGACACACATCTACTTATGGTTTTGAGTGTCGCTATCTAGTGACACTGAAAGGAAGCCGGCGTCATTTTGCGATTTACGCAGACATCGAAACTAATAGAAATAGTTTTCTGTAATAAATATTATTTATTTATTATTCTTTTCTATGCTTGTTTGTGTAAAAGATTTTTATTGGCTTGTGAATGCTCGTCTTGGTCATCATATTTTCAGCGCAGCAGTTTTGCTTTATTTTTTTTTTGGGCGGGGGTTGGTGGTTTCTCCCACCTTTCATAGCAACGCGTCGTGCTGCGTGGCGTGAAAACGGAATTACGACGAGAAGTTCGGGAGAGAGTCGTCGTGTTGGACGTGACCAGGATGTTCAAAAACCCCAACTGTTTGTTTTGTTTCATTAGCTAAATGGAAATATGAAAGCTGCTGCTAGTTTTACGAGCGTCAATATAGCCGCCAAAACACCAACCAACCCACCAACCCATATCAACACACTGTAAAAAATATTTCCGTTTTTTTACGGTGACAGTCAATGGTAACACTGCTAACAGGAAAATGAACGTAATTTAACGGACGTCCCGTTATCTTGAGCAACGGTTAAATTTACGGAGCATTAATTAAGTAAAGATGAGTTGAAGTCAGGCTAAACAGTAATTATCAGGGAAATAATACGTTCAGTCTAATTACGGTACTTTATTCCGTAAAATATATTTACAGGCATGTTCCGTAAATATTTACGGACGTTGTACGGTGAAAATACGGAAATTTTTAACAGTGCACTGAGCGCCATTTGTCAGCTTTCTCAGCAATAAAATCTTGCAACGCGTCAGTGTTTTTTTTTTTTTTTTGTTTGTTGTTGTTGTTGTTTTTCCTATTAACAGTTTTGTGGTTTTGGCGGGGAAAAAAAATAATAACGGAGGCTAAGCAAGCAAAAACTGCATTCTCCAACTTTCCGTCTGCTAAAATTATACTATAGAGCAGCGTCATGTGACGTCATATTGGCTACGAGAAACCATTTGGAGGTAATAGCTACAAGGTGCACTAGATTAAAATGTAACGGAAAACGGCACTTCTAGTTAAGACAGTGCTTTGAGAGCGGCTTTCTTAGGCTTAAAAGAACGTTTCTTTCTCCAACAACAAAAATCGTGCGTTATAGGCTTAAGAAATCCAGTCTAATAGCATTGGCTTCAATAAGACGATCTTCCTTCCTTCCACCAGTGCACCTTGCAGCTAACCCAGTTACTGGCTCCACCATAGAGTTACACACAATAATACTACGTCGTGCCACTGCCCTATAGACGCGCGGTGGGAAGCTGTACGAAGGGACTACTCATACTCTGCTGGCGTCTGTTGTCTGTTCACTCTGCGTGTTTACCGTATTATGTTTACCGCATTGTCTTAAGATAAAGGGTTTAATGCACTTACGCCTATGAATAAAAGTATGGCTTTGTGCTTTTTTCCTGAGTTTTCCAGGTTTTTTTTTGCGAAAAATCAAAAAAAATATTCCGGGAGTTTGCCCTGAGTTTCAAACATCATTTAAATCCCCTGAGTTTTCCAGGCTTTCAGGTTTTCCTGGTTGGTGGTAACCCTGTTACAGATGGTTTACTGTAATACTGTGATTCTCACTGTTGGCATGTTTGCGACGTATCTTTATACTAGGCATAGCATTGCATTCCGCAGATCCTGCAGAATTGTTCGGCTGGGAGTGTGAGAGATGCTAAAATACGTTTATTTTCGGTGTTCTCCTTTCCATCTTACGCAGCTATCCGTGAATATGAGAACAAGCCGAAGCACACAAACCGAGGCAAGCGAACGAATCCACACCGATCTTTAAGAGCGTATCTGAATAGCCCTGCCACTACGAGCAAGATTTGCTGTAGAAATGATAAAAGAAGCGACCGTTCTAAACGTTTGAAATTGGCAGCAATAGTTTTATTTATTGAGGATTTTATAATCATTTTCTGCATTCCGTCCACTAAAAGACCTTTCATTTCGGTGAAATGCGGCACATGTGTGTTGGTGCTTGATATGTATCTGGACCTCCATATTATGGTTGTCCTGCTGGCAACTTACCCTATACTAAGTAAGGGACAAACAACTGCGATAATGAGAGACTCTGTTTAATGGTAATGCACACATATATATATCATATATATAAGATCGCTAAATCGGCTTCCGGTACAACTTCCGGTCCACTGACAGAAATTCCAGAAAAGCAGTAATAAAAATAGTCAGACCGTGAAAGTACATGCTACGTTAAAGGTTAGTGTAAATACCAGAATTTAGGTATTCAATAACACTTTATCAGCAGCAGAAGTATATGTAAGATCGTTAAATCAGTTGGGCACGTGACACCAACTTCCGTACAATGGGTGCAACTTCCGGTCCGTCTTCCGGTTCACTCACACTACCCAAAAACCAGTAATAAAAATAATCACGTTACCGTGAAAGTTGTTAATACGTCAAAAATTCGGTCAGGCTCATACGTTTGTTGTGTTGGTTGAATTTAGGCGTTTGGTTAAAACTGTAACAGCAGTCGAGGGTTCACGGTCAGTTCCGGCAAGGCCATGGACAGACCGCGCCATCTATTACCAACATAGAAAACCATGAATCAAGAAAGCAACGACGCCTCGCTCCACTCCAGGCCGGTCAGCTTGCTTCTGTTTAGTGACAGACACGCTAGGAGTCGTTCAGTACCGTACAGATTGAGAACCCAAAGGAATTTGTATCTGAACTAAGTGAATGCGTGAAAAGCCCTCAATATGCGCCAGATCTCCCAATTTGATCGATGCCTTTACGTGTTTAAAGTTTAAAGCATAAATTTTGTTCAGATACCAATCCTCTTTGGTTCTCATGCCGTCACTAACTATAATGCCGGAAGAGCATGAAGCTGACAGGCCTGGAGTGGAGCGAGGAACGCAGCTACTATCTCAGCTTGCCTTGCACGAAAGGCAGGGCAGGGCCTCAATGGGCAGGGCGCAGCAGCGCGTACGATGATAACGTGGAAGTTCGGACGAATGATTGGGAATGATCACTGTTAAGGTGGAAGAATATAATGGAAGTGATCATTACATAGAGGCAAAAGCAAATTATGGAAAAATTGTTGTCTGGTTTTATATACTTTTGATAGAGGGAACCATTAGCAGTGGAGATGGGCCGTGGGAGGGGGTCCGCTAATACAAGAGATCAGGCAAAACAATAACAATAACAGAAGTAATAACAAACGCAGGGTGGGATATTTCAGTGCCAAAAAATAGTAGGGATGAACGAACGGCGGGGAGGGGATTTTAGAAGTTTTAGTAAAAAAAAAAAAAAAAATAAGGGTGAGCATCAGGATGGGTGAGCGTTAGGATGGGGTTCATTTCGAACTGAGTATGGAAGTAAAATGAGTTGGGGGTAGAGATGAGTGGCAGTAGTGGCGCAATAAAATCTGTGTTCGAAATTTTGATGACCCTATTCTTTTCACACAAAAGGTTTGTCCCCAAAAGGTTTTCAGTAGTTCCCCAGCGAAAACATTAGTGCTTTCCTATAGGTTGAGCCCGGCCGCTGCTTCCCCCCCCCCCCTTCCTCCTGCGCTTTGGCGCCATGCCTGGGTGAGAATGGAGGGAATTTTTGAAATTTCTGTTCAAAAAAAATTGTAGGGAGAAGCTACCGGGTGGGGGGGGGGGGGGGGTGTAAATTTTAAGTGCAAAAAAACTGACACGGACAAAAGTGACAAGGAATTTTTTAATTTCAGTACAAGAAATAAAAAAAAAAGTAGGGATGACGACTGGGGCTGGAGGGTGGGGGAATTTTCAAAGTTTCAGTACAAAATACACAAAAACGTAAGGAAGAGTGTCCAGGGATGGGATAGGGCATATATCTGAGGGGGGGGGGGGAAACTGTCTGAAGATACGTTACAAAAAAGAGTGGAGAGATCAGTGGTGCGGAAGAGGGAGGGCAGAAGTAGCAATGGATGGTAGCTGCCCTGAGGTGAATTGGGGGAGGGGAAGTTGCCCTGTTCCCATCCCCAGAGATAAATCCCCCTTCCCCCAATATATCACCTCCTCATCTCTGGCCACTCTCTATTTTTTCATCCATTTTGTTATAAATCTTGACAATTTGTCTTCAAAGGGAGGCCCACATATTTGTTTCACCCCATGCAATACCTCAGCCGCTCATTCCTTAGCTGTTCCTCCCTAATTTTTTCGTGACTGTGTATTACTCCTTCAGTGTAGTGTTATGTTTGCTGAAACCATTTTTACATCGTCAGTTTGGCCTAGGCTTTTCGTATGATTGATATTCGACAATCACTTCGACAATCATGCACAATCATTTCAACAATCATTTCTATGATCTGTGCCTAAACATGCCGCTAAAAAAGTAAACAAAACTTCGGTGGTGCCTATTTTCGACCAGTTGTTGCGAGCAGAATGATGGCACGGAAGATGGGGGGAAAACAATGGGGGAAGCTTTTCAAGACAGCATGTTTCTCGAGAGTGTCTTGAGCCTTATTTATTTCCACCAGCATGAACATGGTTGGTAGAATAAAAAAGAGATGAGTATTACCAAAGAGGGATCATTAGCCGTCGTGGGGGGGGGGGGGGATAGTATTTGAGTCACAAAAAGTGTTGATATTTTCCCCCAACATGACCTTTGATTGATAGAGGTGATCATCAGAAAGAGAGTACATTTAGCAGTGGGGGAGGGGGATCTGAGTCACAGGATGCGCTGCCTGAGTGAGTGAGCGAAGCGAACGAAAATCAGCGTTTGTTAGCCGGTATGCTCAGCAATTTGAAAAAAACTTATTTCGGTCGAACATGGACGCACACATTAGCTACCATAGCTAACCAGTGTTGCAAATCGTGCATTCAACACCACCCGTGCATAGCACGGGCTTCAGCTAGTATATATATAGCTTACAATAATCACATGACATTCACTTGATTGGTTACATGGTTAACTACATGGTGTACAATTCAAGGGCGATGGCCAAATCAACTGATAACACGTATAAGTACCGGACTTATTAATAGCATGTGTGTGTGCAAGCAAGGTGCACACACCAATATCATATACAGACCAGTGCTATTCATAGGGCTCTGGGCCGCTAGACTTATAGATCGGGTTCACTTACTGCTGTTATTGAAAATCAGACGCTAAAAATTGGATAAACACACAAGCACACGTGCAAAATCCTCCCTCAATTGCTCGGCCAAAATCGTTCTCGCAAAATCTTTCGCTTGTTCTTACTGCGATTTGCGTATGTTTATATTTAACTAGAGGAAGACCGTGCTATGCACGGGGCCGGTCACATTTCCCGGGACATTTTCCCATACATTTCCCGACGACTTGTCAGTTGATCGATCACTCACGCCTGGCTCTTTTTTGGCTGCAGGTAGAGTGGTAGAGTGCATTTTCAATGCGGGCGCGAGGAGGGGAGAAGTGATTTTCTTTTAGGCCGGCCTTCGATATTATAATAAAGATTCACCTTAAGAATAAGCCAGAGAACCGGCCGGCTGCCTAACGTTTCCAGGATGCCATGGCAGAAGATACTCCCGTTCTTTTCTCGGGGGGGGGGGGGTGCAAGTATCTACGTATGCTTCGTTTGGGGGAAAGGAGGGAAGGATGGAAGCGTGATTGGGGTAGAAGTAGATCGTAGTAAAGGTGCATCGTAGTAAATCGAGAAAAGAAACGATGCAGCAGAAAGTGACCTGGTATTAGGGGAAGGGTGAGCGATAGCAGTAGTTGGTGCATCCGAAATGTCCTTATCGTAGTCAGTGAAGACCAAAAAGAAAAAAAAAAAAAAACAAAGGAGCCAAGTAATTTCAGGATGTTATTAGTATGTGGAGGGGGGGGGTACAATGTTGGCATGCAAACTAAATTTTACAGAATTTAAAAAATACACTCTTGACGGTGACGACAAACCACAATAGCATCAAATGGGACAATGCTTTAATTTTAATTAAATCGTTGTCCCATTTGATGCCACTGTGAAAATTTTTAAAATTCTTCAGCCACCCTTCAGCCACAAAATAATTGGACCCCCATAAATTTCACAGATGGAATGTCGAGTGGGGGAGGGCTTATACCTACAAAAAACGGCCACGTCATTTACTTTAGATGTTATAAAATAAATACACCCGTCTTTAGGCAGGCTGTAAGCTAGTTGTTAAATATTTCTTTATTTATATACTCTGAATTATAATACACTTCGAATTATAACCAATTCATATTTACCTGCAAGTGTAGGGTTTTGTTTGTCAAACATCAGTAAGCCTACACATGAAGTTTAAAACGCGTGGCGTACGACTGCCATTTTTCGCAGGCAATGCTAATGTTTTAACCACACAGTTCTCCGGTCGGCTATTTCTCCTTAATGGCCGCGACAAAGCATGATTCGCTTTAGATGATGATAGCATCTCTACCACAAAATGGGCGACACAGCCGCCTGGAGACGTCTGCCCGTAACAGCAGTTTGGTTTTAAAGGGCTTTAAAACGGGCAATGTTTGCTTAAATGGGCTGCTCTTCGCACACGGACGCTGCAACAACTAATCAGGAATGTGCAATTTTAATGGGATTATACATGATGTCTGCCATCGTCTGTGTTATATTCGACCATTACATTGGGGTGAAGTGAGTTATTTCAGGATCGTTACTTATTCCATGTTATTTCAGGGTCGTTACTTTTTTCATCGTATTTCTGGGTCGTTACTTATGACATGTTATTTCATGTTACTTGTATATGTTGTTTTCCTTTGTGAGTAGACATCGTTAAAAGGTGCCCATCGACAAGGCACGAACTCACAATTACCACAAATGCACACACAATTTCAATTTTTAGAGATATAATTTGCTCCTTGTTCACCTAAAACACAAAAATCGACAATGAGAATGATGAGGTATCAAAAACCCTAAGCCTAGTGTGTACAACACTTACAAACTGCAGTATACAGAGATAAAAGACTAAAACCTCAAAGTGGGACCAGCCCCAAACACAGGTTAACGGGAAGTGGAAATGACGTCACATTCCAACATGGCCGTTCTTTGTTAACTTGTGTTTGGGCACAGCCACCTACAGTAAAGGCCGGATCAGATAAAGACAAATTATACGCGTAAAATCAACCATTGACATAGAAGGAGCCGCAAGTTTGTTAGGTGCTGCCATCCCTACGCCAAGAGGCGAAATTTCAAATAACCGACGAGGGTTCCAAATTTTGTCAACCGATGACGCCACTTGGCAATCTTGTCGCGTCGGTATTTGTCGCGCCTTCTAGCGGAGCATTGTGGAAAGCAAAGCTGATCCGGGCTTTACACAGTAGGTGGCTGTGGTCAGTTTGTTGTTGCTGGAGGACGATTTTTACTGAGGAACTACTTTCAAAAGGATAGAGCAAAGAAAATCTTGGACCATTAAAGGAAAATTCGTAATTCCAACAATTCTACGAATGACGTGTTTGGGGCGCCGTCCCCTCATCCACCCCCCCCCCAAAAAAAAAAAAACAACGTATATTCAGATTTTTAATAAAACGCTCAATTCCTGCCAGCCGATTGTTTTTTTTCCTCAGGCTCTTGTTTTGGTAGGCTTTTTCCACTTTGATTATTTTTCGCCTTATTTTTCTCCCATCCCTTTTTATTTGGGGGTGGGCCCCCCCCCCCCCCCCCCACACACACAAAAAAATGTTCGTTTAACATTAATCGCAATAACGGTCACAGAACATTTTTTTCATTTCTAGTGCGACACTAATAGACTTATTTAACTTACTTTTGGCTCACATAATTTACAGCAATGCAGCTGTGTCTTGTGCACTCTGTGGATTATTATGAAACAACAATAGTTTGGTACATTACAAAAAAAACGTTGACTCCTCCCCGCCTTTAAATTTTTTTTAAATTTAAAGCCACATTAGCGCAAAGAACAAATAATGCATGATTCAACACTAAGATAAATTTTATTTGCTGAATGTTCGCGAATTTGCCGACTGGAAAACGTGAAGGTGAATTTAATGACGGTTTAAAAAGTTTCCAATCAGCGATGCATCGAAAGGTGTGTATTTGCGGAACTGCCATTGAAAAGATAATTATTATATATTGCTTCATAAAATAAAATAATGTAAACAAAAATAAATATAAATACAGCGCCACATACTAACCAGACTTGCGCCTGCGAAAAATAAAACTATGCAACAACAAAATTCTAAAATAAAAAGCAAACCTCTAATGATTTTAGTTGTTAAATAATCTTATGCTTGGAGAGAAAATTAAATATAGCAGTCTGGCTCATTTGTTGACCGATACCTTTGTAATCGAATACAACATTTATCGCTATTTTTTTTTAACTTGGCTAATTTGTAATTTGAATACAACCAAATTCTAAGACAGAGCCCTCTTCTGTGCTTGTTTGTACGTTGTCGTTTGTGTAGCCCAGTATTGTCACTAGATGGCGGTAGTAGTAAGCGGGAATTGCGGCCAGTTCCAGGCGTGAAACAAGCTAGCATTGTTAGTGATTGGCCGTGTCATATCTCTGTAAGTATAGTATCTCTGGTTTAACAATAATTTAAGACTAACGTTGCTTTTAATTCTTGTGGTCACATTCATTTCGTACAGAGCAGTTGGTTTAACCGAAGCTTCGAATTATTAGAGCGGTTCAAGAGCCGTACGCCGGGTTACTTGGTGCACCTTGCGTTCAGCAGGCCATACCGTATCCACGCTGTTCCGTTGTCTCTCCCTCTGAATCTTAGCAAAGAGATACCGTTAATAGTCGGTCCATTTATATATCGGCGCGCAAAGTGCGCTGATATATATATATATATATATATATATATATATCTTAGCCTGCAACGCTGGAAGATGTATAAATAAGGACGAATTATATGTATATCAAAAAAGAGATTTACAAATAAAACTAACTCCGATATATATATATATGCCGCAGCACCAGCTTATATATAAATCAGACGCGTTATATTTATAAATGAAAGACGAGTGTATAAAATTATTTGCAAATTGGAGTCACTATTTACAAATAATTAGTAACTAATATCGGGAGATTTATAAACGTATTGCTTTGATCTGCCGTTTTATATATTATTGTGAAAATATATAAATGTTTGGTTGATGGAGTCCGATTTATATATTAGGGAAACAACAGTTCAAATATTTATAAATCACAGCAAAAGTTCCATAAATGCGACAAAAAATGTAGTAGTTTTCAGCGTTACACATGGCGCCCCATACACTTTGGTGTTTTAGCCTTTTAATTATGTCTTTGTTTGCAAGTATTGTGCGCACTAGGCTAAGGGTTTTATACCTCGTCATTTTCATTGTCGATATTTGTCTTTTAGGTGAACAAGAAGAACCTCAGAAAATTAAAATTTTGTGTGCATTTGAAGTAATTGTGAGTTCGTGCCTTGTCAGTGGGCACCTTTCACTCCTTAATCATGTTCCTTATGTCATGTTTGATGAATAATTCGTCATCGCACAACATAGGAATATAATTACGTTTTCCGCCTCATCCGTTTGACGCGGATGACGTAAGTCGCCAAGGTGTCACTGTCTTTTGACAAATTGACACAGATCAGTTATGCAAACAATGATGAGTTGGCCATGAAATCATGCAAATACTGAAGTTGAATTCCTAATCTTTATTAATAAAATCGAGTTGTCGCGTAGGATGGACGGCAACGAGACGGCCACAAGACGGCCGCCACAAGACGCCCGCAAGTAATTGATAGAGCACATATCCGTTTTCATTGTCGGTCGCTCGCCCTTTTTCTTTGCTACCGTGGGAAGAATGAGCCCGCTCGCCCTTTTGCTGATTGTTGAAGCTTCGTTTGTTTAATCCTCCCTTACAATGTCTCCAATGCCTATTTATTTATTTCCGGTGTACAAAGGCGTATTTATTATTTCACATGCACAACGGCGTATTTATTTATTTCACATGTACAAACGCGTATTCCTACCATTTTTGCAGGAAAGAATCATATGTAATGTAAGTGTATGCACTCCGGAACAAGGGATACGCTGAATGAGGGAGTGAAGCAAACGAAAAACACATAGACGGGATACAAGCATTCCGTAACAAACACATGAGGAAGGATATCGTTCCAGTGTTTTTAACGGCGCATCAAACACCTCCCGTGCGTAGCACGGGCTTCCGATAGTTGTTAAATACGAGAAGCTGATTAGTTCCAGAGTGTGAATTGGAAAAAGAAAAACTTACTACACAATCTAGTGGTGGTGCCACACGTAAATACCGTATTATCCTGTGTAAAGTAAAGCACTAAAAATCAGAATTCGTAAGTTCCTAAGCCGTGTATTGCACAAACGAATTAAAAAAAATCCGATCGTTTTCGCTCAAAATGCATAACCGTTTTCAAGTAACGCAAAAATGAACAGGATAAAAATCACATTCAATTCACTAATAAGGACTTACTAGATGCCGTGCTCTAATGCCACTTGCTAATCATCATCAGGAAAAAGAAACGGAACAAAACTCTTGTCATCACCTTAAATCTAACTCCAAAGTGCAGGAGAAATCAAACTGTTTGGTACAGCATTTTTTTTTAGAAACCGGACATAACCTCAAACTTGCTGAGACCAAGAATTTATAGGGTTGGGGAGGAGAATTTGTAACTCTAAAAAGTCCCTATTGAAACGTTTTAGATTCATTCCAATTAGTTCCGTCCGAGTTTTCAAAGGGCGCCACACGTCCCATCTGGTAATTTTTGCTCGTTTTTCATCCCAAATCTAAAGTAGACTAAATTACAACTAGTTTCGTTTAGTTTAGTTTAATTTTTGGCTGAAAACTGAGTAGAAATTTTCATATAAAACTAGTAGCGCCCTCTATAAACTTACACGGAACTAATTGGGATGTATCTTGGACGTTTCAGAAGGGGTCTCAAGTTACTAATTCTCCTCCCAAACCCTATAAATTCTTGCCGATACTAACAGTATTTTATCACTCCCCATTATTGTTTTAGACTTACTCAGGAAACGTTATGTTTTGTCTTGTATCCGGTTAGCGATAAATAAATACAGATTCAAACTCATTTCCGTTGACTTTTGGACTTGAACGTCTGTCTGCCCGAGCGGGAATTTAATGCTCGACCTCTGAGCTCAAAGGCCGAAGCCATGCTATGCTACCACTCAGTCCATACAAGTGTTTGCTTATATGCTGTGTGCGCGTTAAATGCAGCCTAT
>JAHWFP010223464.1:12208-24541 GCA_023313725.1 Lithobius niger | reverse complement strand
ATCTGCAAACTTTTTCAGATCCACAGATGCACTAGTGGAGGTTAGATCGTTTAAAAAAAGAATAAAAAGTAAAGGGCCTAATACCGAACCCTGAGGCACGCCACTAACAACAACACAGACTTCTGACGCTGTGCCTTCAACAAACACTGACTGGGTACGATTGCACACAAAGTCAGCAAGCCACGTAAGTAATTCGCCCTTGAATCCACAGTGTTTGAGTTTGGCGATGAGCTTGCTGTGCACAACAGATTCAAATGCCTTCGCAAAATCAATGTAAATTGCGTCAACTGGAATACCATCGTCGATACAGCTCGTCCAATGTTCAAGAGTTGAAAGGAGTTGTAGAGTAGTAGATCTTCCTGGTAAAAATCCAAACTGATCATCAGCCAGTATGTGATTTTCTTCGATAAACGATAGCATCGAATTCCGAACAATCCTCTCCATAACCTTGCATGGTACAGAGGTCAGTGCAATTGGCCGATAATTACTGGGATTTGAAGCCTCCCCCTTTTTAAATATTGGGACGACTTTAGCCGTTTTCCAGATTTTGGGTAGTTTCCCAGTAGTAAATGATAAATTAAAAATCTGAGAGAGGGGTTTACAAATCTGATACCTAATCTCTTTATAAAATGCAGCAGAGTAACCTTCTGGGCCAACAGAATAACTGGGCTTAATGGATGACAATACGTTAAGCACGTATTGTGCTGTAAAAATTACATCATTACAAGTCTGGTCAGGGTTTTCTGATAGTAGTGGTAACAAATTGTTATCAGTTACAAAATTTTTCGAAAATTCTTTAGACAAAATATTGGCTTTATCACGGTTGTTTAAGACTAAGTTGCCATTCATCTGTAATGGAGGAATGGTGTGCTTGCCGATTGTTTTTTGCTTAACAAATCTAAAAAGTGAGGCTAAACTACCTTCAGTAATAACTGCACATTCACGTTTAATCTCAAATTCTCGAGCCAGGGCAGAATATTGTTTTCGGCACTCATTATATTTAACCAGATTTGTTAGACTTCATCTTCTTGTAAATGGTCCACAGCTTTAACTTTCTAGTTCTTAGCCGTATAATGGCTTTTGGAGTAGAAAACGTTTTCTGGTTGGAGCATACACGTTTGTTCCCAAAACCCAAATGATTTCTTGGCCGCGGTTCCACGACGCGTATGCAACCGTAAACCAGTGGCCTATTTCGTTTGTAGTTTTTGATCTGATGCGATGACATGGCATGGCTGCGCGCACCTCTCTTTAAAGACGAGCCCAATACGATTCTTCTGTCGGTTTCATTTTTAAAACTAAGTTTAATTAGACAAATAGTGAAATGAATCAACATTAAAAATATTCAGCACCGTTTGGCCGTATTATGACACGGGAGCCCCTCCCAAACCGTTTAGTCCCAGCGTTTTGAATATTTAATTTATCCGATGGCAACGATGCCACACGGCATGACTGATATGTAGCAACGTACACATCAGTGGGGCTGCGTGCTTACGTCAGTGATCTATAGAATAATTTCAGCAAGTTGCCAGTCATTGGTCGGTTGGTGCTGACATCAGCCGCTGATGAAGGCTACAGAGTTCCCTGTAATTGGTCGTGGATGGATGACGTCAGTCGGCTGAAGAAAAAATAACGAACTTGGTACGTTTGCTGCGAACAAAATCTTTGATAATTTCTAGACGAGGATTTCTGCAACGGATTCGACCCATTTTCGAACTTAGACCTAGAAATGTGCCATAGAATCTGTGTGCAAAATTTGACAGAAATCCGATAATTCGTTAAAACACTATAGCGCGAACTCACAGACGGCACCCAGACAGACAGAGTCTAAATCGACTCTAGTAATGAAAACAATAACTGTGAACGAGTTAAATGCACTAAGCTTCTTTAACTACGACACTAATAACAGCAAAAATTATGAACACCTAAATATACGCTGCGTTTCCCAACTAAGAGACCGTCATTGTAAAACCAAATCTAAAAGTGGTTTCGGGTGATATCAGCACGAGGTGAACTCAATTTTTCATAAATAGTCTGGGTTTGTTTCTCCATTTGTGATCGACTGTGATAGTGACAACGCTCAATAAGTAAATATAAACTTGAATAATGGAAAAGATAACAATAAAAATAATAATTAAGAATGGATAAAGATAAAAAGATAATCCCAGCAAGATTTCCACTGAATACTTTCATTGGCTTGAACTAATTGTTATTGACAAGCTCCCACAGAGAAGTATGTGTGTGTATTTTATTCTACCATAGTTGTGACGTCATGCTAACTCAACGCTATGCTAATTTCAACAGGTTAAATCCCGCTAACTGTGATCGTAAATGTGCGTCATCGCAAAAAGAGTGGGTTATCAAGTGACCCCACACTTTTGCCGATAACCCACACTTTTGACACTTCCGGATCACGTGACCAAGAACACCCACACCAACGACCAAATACAGCGCCCAAAAACGTAACGCAATAAAAAGGTGCAAGACGAATTACTTGACTTGCTGGAATGTTCCGAATGAAATCCTATCCATGCTAATTCACACATGTCAGGTCCATAGCTAAGCTTATTCACTCCATCAACTCCCTCCCCCCTCCCCAAAACTAAAATGGAATGACCTTCATTCATACCGATATACCTATTACCGTACTTTTCGAAACAATTCTCAAACTACAAATGCACAAAAAGGATTGCTTACCTTGCCGGAATGTCCCAAGCAAAGTCTAGTACACACCAATACCCGATATTCACCTGAAATTGATTCCAAATGGCTTGAACACCTCCCAACATTCTCCTTCGGAAACTTGGGCTTCCAGCCAAACAACACGTCTCTGTAACTCCCACCCACCACCTCCCTCCACAAACTTGAGCAAACCCGCCAAACACTCACCTCCCCTTCCACAAACTAAAATAGAATGACCTTCATTCATATAGATATACTGATTACCGCATTTCTTGAAGCAATTTTCAAAACACAAACAGGTTTTAATTAAATACGGGTTAGCTTGACGTCCCAACCGTAGTATATATTAGTTGTTGGTGAAAAACTCACGGTTACGGAGTATTATACCACAGCGGCGATGATTGGCCCGCCTCGAGTGGGCAAGTCTGTCTCGTGATACGCACTAGAAGGGCTTACCCACTCTCGACGGGTCAATCATCGCAGCCGTGGTATAACACTCCGTAATCGTGAATTTCTCACCAATAACTATTACTTAATTGCTAGTGTTTAAAGCTAATTCAAATCATATTTGCTAGATTGTGCAGGTGCTCCTTACCAGAGCCGTTGTCACTTCCACGGTCGACATAATAGAGTTGCTCCGCTTTCTTTGTTGTGTTGGCTTGGTTTCTCCCTTCCCTCTTCTTATCTGTGCCTCTACTACTTCCTTAACAGTGTGTCCGCTACATGCTAAACATTAACTTCAGTTAATTTGGAAGTTGGGTAACAATCAATCACACAATTGATTCAAGTCACGTAAACATATTTCACACAAGCTGTCGTACCCGGCTTTGCTCGCGGTTTTGTTTGCCCATGGTAGTTTCATTGTCATGTCGTCCCTCTCGCCATCTCCGTTCCTTCCTTATTTATCCTCCTACCCGTCCCTCGCCTTCCCTTCCATCCCCTTTGCTACATGTAGTTGAATTTGGATACGTAGTTGAATTAAATACTGCTCCTCCCCTCCTCATGCCCCACCTCGTTTTGGAAGATTTTGCAAAAACTGATACGGTCTCCATCCAAAAAAACAAACAAACAAAAAAAAACATTACCTTTTAGGTTCAGTTAATGCGTAATCATATGCTTAATGGCAACACGGCTGAGAAAGAAAAAATTTCTAACACCCATTCGTACAGAATGTTAAAGATTCGCAAATGTTATGGGATACCTGAAAAAGAAATTTTCAGCAGCGGCAAAAACGCAGCAGCTTACTGCATTCAAGTGAGTCTGAAACTGTTAGATGGTAGCCGGTGAAGAATTAACTGCATAATTGAATAGGATCAAGAATTAGCCAGAATAGCTAAGAGTACTCTTTGTCCAGGCAGCATGACCAATCTAATGCCTTGTGGCCTGACCTTCGATTGCACTAACTGATGCTGACTGACTCTTTTAAGCCAGAAAAATAGCTGCCAGATCAGAGTAAGGAATATTTGTTGGGAGATGATAGAAGACATTGACGCGATGAAACCGAACATTCTCATGGTACAACGAAACTGCTAGTCGGCAATCATATCATGTAGAACATATCACCTACCAAGAAGAGCAGACCACGAAGCAAGTCCCAAAGAGTTTTGCCAGTGGTAGGAAAAGACATTTTTGCCCTTAACTGCGAGAATGAATAAGCATCAAATTTGACAGTGACTCTTCAGAAAGGAACAAGCAATAAAGCGAAGTAGTTGTGGCTCAGGATTTAAAAAGTGACATGCAGGAATCATCTTCTAAAATGCAAAAATGTATTCTGAACGGATTACAGATTGAGGTGTGAGGGTGGCAATGATTAGCAAGAAAAGAAATTTTCCTGACTACAAACTGCTTAAGAACAGGTATGCCCTCACAGCAGACAACACGTATGATGCTGTCGAAGGAATTAGAAAAGTGGCGATGAAACTCGACCATAAGTATATCGAGTTTCCCAAGGATCTACTGCGTCCCTTCAATAAGAACAAATATCCTTTCAGAAGGAATTTTGCTGCGGGCAAAGCTTTAACATCTCTTCCTGGGACCAAGCTTGTAGTGGAGCACGAAAGTTGAATAAAACTTACCAATGTTAAGAAGAACAGACAATTTATATTTGCTCAGGATAATAAGGATCTGTCACCCAAAAGGAGATGAGGATAGAGAATTAACACCTGAAACGGGCATAAAGGCCTCACTTTGATGACAAGAAGCAGCAGCTAGTACACTGGAAAAATGGATCTTCAAAAAGAAACTGGTAAACAGCAGGGGAAGAGGAGTCAAAACGGCAATCAAGAAACGAGCCAGGAGTCGGGACTTATTGACCCAGTGTCAGAAATCTGGAGAAGTATGAGTCAGAAGAGGATGTGGAAGAGAAACACCAACTAATTCGAATTGAGGAGTGCAGAAGTTAATTAATGTCACCCTACTGATTGCCATTCCCAAACCTAAAATATTTAGTGAGGCCATTTGGGGGGGGGGGGGGGGGGGGGGCAATCCCAGGAATGATAAATGGATGCTCAAGAAGGCTGCTCTACAGTAAAGAAATGTGTATTGACTTTACATGATGTGTCTGCAGAAAAGAAAAAAGGTTGAACAAAGAAGATGGATTTTTATGGTGAAGCCAAAGGCAAATGAAAACCATCGATAAGTGCAAGGTGAGATTTACTTTAGTGAATACGCCTACTTAATTTTTTATTCTTTTCTTTCCCCCCACCTCCCAACCCCGCCTCGTGAAAAGTTGATTCTAATAATATAGACGAATAATTAAAACAATACATGACAATGCAACTCATGGTAAATCCATAAAATACAAAGACTTGTGTTTTTATGGTAAACGTTTGTAATTAAAAAAAAATTCACCAACATCCCTAAAAATTACTTAATAGAAAGCTGTTAAGTTAGTGACATCACAAATACCAAACTGAAAATAATTATTACAGAATTTGCAGCAACTTTTAGAAGATCACTTGCTATTTCCTATGCAGTCTACCAGTTCACACAAAGTAATCTAACTGATTATGAGTTTAATTTGTTTCTGTGCTCAATGTGTTTCTGTGCACTGGAAAACACAAATGTTCCGAAATGCTCAGGAGCTGCTGCCAAATCCATTTTCACGATCCTTTGATACTGAACTTTTCATAAGCAGTGGTGTTAGTGGTGTAACCTCTCGTAAAGTTTTTTTTCGTTAAGGTGTTAAGTGGTCCCTCTAGGAACCCTTTTTTTTACCATTTGATCATTTTACTGGCTAATAAACACAGTATTATTATAAAGATCTCCACTACCAAATTGTGTGTGAGGTGGTGCAGCTAAGTGAAGTATTAGCAGGTGCAGCTAAGTGAAGTTTTATTGGTGCAACTAAGTGAAGTTTTAGTTGAGTACATAAACATGAATAGAAACTGACAGCTTCACAAAGGCTTTAAAGCAAAGGCCACCACCAGGAACTAGTCGGGCTACTGGGTGGAGTAAAATTTCTTATGGGTCTACCGTAAATCGCCTATTAACGGCTCTGGCAAAGAAACGGCTCAAATCCCTAAAATACGGTAAGGTCAGAAATCGTGCAATTAGCTAGTCACAACCCCAAGGGGATGGAGGGCTGTAACTTTACGATTTCTGATCTTAAGGCATTTTAGATCGAATTTTTTTTCTGGTAGAAATTGACTAAAAGCTTCACACTTCAAGGAAAAACTTCATTCATCCCTTATATCGTGGTTTTTCTGTACCAAAATTAACTAAAAGCTTCATACATAAACTATGGTAAACTAATAAATAAATCCCTGAACAAGTCAGAATAAAGGCATTGCGTTAATATTAGACCGAACTCAGATCACGTAAGTACGTAAATGATCTCATTCACGCACAATTTTCCACGATCGAGTTAGGGTAAACATCCTCCCTAGACAAGAAGATTCGAATTATAGCTTTGTTACGGCCCACCCCATTTTTTATCGAATTAATTTTAACAGGACATGGCCATTGAATAGGGGGTTTACGGTATTACGCTTCTTCAGCCTTTTGTGGAGGGGCAGTTGTAGCTTACTTTTCCTTCCTCCCACTAGCTAATTACACAAAGGTTAAGAGGAAAGCAAGCCAAACAGCGAAAATCGTACACTAGAAATAACGTAGTACAGTAAGCCACCTTTATTCATTTACGTTTCGCCGGAGTGACGTGACCTGGATTACATTACCAGGGACGTAAGTGCATAAAGGTGACTACTGTATTACATTATTTCTAGTGTACGATTTTCGCTGTTTGGTGTATTTTCCTCTTTCCTTTGTATGATTTATGTATAATTTATGTATATAAGAGATTTATGTATAATTAGTTAATCCAGGAGCCTATAGAAAACAACTAGGAGCGTGTCTCGGTAAACTTCCACTACAGTGTTAAGTTAGGAGCGGTTACAGTAGTGTACAAATCTGTTAGCAGAGGTCGCCACCTGCTTGAGATGATTAGAGGTGTGCGTCACGTTCTCAAGGCTAATTTTCAGTCCTTTGTTTTTAAACAATAAGTGTTTAACATGGAAACAATACCAAAGTAATAATAATAAAAACTAAAACAGACAATCAGTTGTTCGTAAGTTGCTCTAGCCAACAATAAAATAGCGTTGCTTTCGTAGCACACGTCTGCTTCGCGTGCTAAGTTTCAGTTTCGATTTTAGGCAACTTGGCGCAGGCGCAGTATTGTTGTTCCTTCTGGCGTTAGCACATCGGACTAAATTAAGCACGCCTAACATCGACCAGCCACACACACTCCTAGTTGTTCTCCCACTAGCTATGGCCCTGTTCAGCCAGTTTGAAATTGAATTTTTTTACCGTTTTACTGAAGTTCATTCGGTTAATTTACCTTACCTGTTGGTGAGCACTTCCTGTCATCGGGGTTGTCGTGGTCGGCGCCAAAGCTATGGGCCACCTGATGGGCCAAGTTCATAATGTTGACTATGTGCGAAAGTGGTTCGTTCCGTGGAGACAAGAGTGAAACTACAGCCACATTAAAACTGGATTCCTCGCCCTTGTCCAGAAGTTTGACCCTCTGTTCACACACGCCCCCTGGTATGAGGACGTCCGCATCATATGGGTAGCTGAGGCCAATGACGGAATCCGGGAAACTACGAGCCACGAAGGCAATCCCCAAACACACATCGGCGAAGTAGTAACTCGATAAAATCGACAGGAACTTGGTGGATGTAAGATCTTCATCAACGAACCTTAAAAAAAATGTGCAAGCATGTAAGAGTATTAGAGAGGGAGGTTCAACGCATGGACGGTGGAATACATAACTTAGAAAGGGTCAGCGAACTCAATTATAGGTGGCAGAGCGTTACCGCGAAGTTTTCATTGGCGAGGTACCTGGATTTTCGTATCTGTCGGTGACGCCATTGGCAAGATTTATCACGGCCGGGCAAGGAGCGCGTCAATGGCGTAGCGATGATGCAGGCTTTGCATTCGAACAAATCAGGAAAACAAGCCTAAGGTGTGCTACAGACATGAAGTGTTACTACATGAAATTCATAATATTGGCCAGATTTAGTGAGTCAAGACACTGCTGGCACCGCCTTAACCATAACAACAACGCTTTTTGACGAATAGTAAATCTAGAAAATTGTGTTTCCTTTAACAGAACGCATTTGTCTAATGTACCTGGGAAAACTGAGTTCAATAAATACGAATGCAAACCTATTTGCATTACTTTTTGACTTAAATGTCAAACTGGCTGAGCGGGGATTTGAACCCACAACCTTTGAAACCAAAGGCGCAAGTCCTACCGCCGAGCCACACTGACACTTACGGACTTTAAATCCCGCATTTCAAAGGTCGTGAGTTCAAATCCACGCTCAGGCAGTCTGACATTTAAGTCCAAAATGTAACTTAAATGGGTTTGCATCCTGTTTTTTTTAACCCTTCTTGAGCCTAGTTGGCTTTCCATCCTGTTCAATAATTCGAAAACAGCAGAGCCGTAGCTAGCCCCTGGCGCCCAAGGCGAACCCACTGAGCGGCGCCCCCCGCCCCACCACCACCCAGCTGCCTATTAAAAGAAATTTTTTTTAAATGTTATGAATGTTATATTGAGGCTTACCTAACTTAAAATTCTAAAGAGACCTGTACTTGGGAATTGAAATAGTTGAAGACAACGAATTCGTTTTTTATTTTTCAATTATCGCTTTTCGGGCGCAAGCCTCCACTTGAAAGCAAGACGCAAGTAGCGTGAAGTGTCTCTGTACGAAACCTTTTTTTTAAATTCCAGTTTTCGGTTATCTGATCATTAAAAAAAAAACACGAATAACCGGTTAACAAAACATCTGAACATTTTGATGCGAGCACTAAATCAAAATCCGAGGAAGATCGTCTCTTCTTACAGCGTTGTGAACTTGTGTGCGTCGCCATCCGTTAAAAAATATATTTGTGTTCCATCCACTAACACGGTTACACGGTTGTCAGGAGTTCGGCGAGGCGCCCCCAGAAAGGTGGCGCCCTAGGAGGGCGCCTTGCTCGCCTTACCCTTCCTACGGCCCTGGAAAACAGAGTTTACTTTTCATTGCCGCCAGCATACATGTAAATAAAAACAGCAGAATTTTGTAAATACTGTTGCCACAACGACGAGTTAAGCAAGAAGTATCAGTCTTACGTTATTTTCTTCATCTCATCGTAATTGCAGCACTATTTCTCAACCTGCTACACTCACGTGCTATAAGTTTGTTCTAAAAAGAAATAATTTGATGAATCTAAACTATATCCTTTAGATTCTTAAAGAAGGATTGTTTATACTCGGGGTGCACAGCTAGCTTTTTTTTTTTATTCATTTAACACGACTGAGGACGTTGTACACTGGGCGATCCGACCTCGCTACCAGGTTTTCGTAAACATACTAAAAGGCTATAAATGGCCTTGCGCCAATCCCTTTCGTTTTACGAATGAAATAAAGTTATTATTATTATTATAAGAAAAAAATTAACAATGTAATAAATCAATTGAATTTTTGATGAAGGAAAATGATGACTTAAAAGAAGAAAATAAAGCCTTAAAAGAAGAAATGAAAATTCTGGAAGGAAGAGTCTAAAAACTGGAAAATAGGGAAGAATAAATAAAGTGGTGGAACAAACGGTAAAAACAATAACGAGAGAAAAAAAAGAGAAAGATCAGTATGACAGAAATAGGAATTTGAAAGTGAATCAAATGGAATTGGTTACCAGATGAGAAAATTAAGGAGGTAGTACAAAATTGAGCAAGAAATTTCAACATACAAGACTTTGAAGACAGTGAAATCGATGCAATGCATAGAATACCAAATAGTAACACCAATAAACCTAGCACAGTCATAATACAATTCAAACATAGAGATGGCAGAGACAAGTGGCTACAACAAAGAAAAAGAGTAGTGGCAAATGACAATATGTTCAGGAACGGGAATAGGAAAATAATTTATATTAACGAAATATGACACCCCACAACAAAAAACTTATTTGGCAAACAAGAAATTTTGCGAGAGAAAAGAACTTTAAATATGTATGGTTCCGCAATGGGAAAATAATGATGAGAAGAAATGAAAATGAACAAGAAGTTATAACTATAAAAGAAGAAGAAGACTTAGTACTCTTGGAGGACAAAATACAAGGTGAAGAGGAACAGAAACAACAAGAAGAAAATTAGGTTTTGTTGGAAAAAGATAATAGTCAAACTGTTACAAATACATTTATAAACCAAGTATTAGAAAATATTGATCAAATTGAAAGTATTATAAAAAAAAGATGTGGAAGGAAGAGAAAATATAAAAGTATTACACTTAAATATAAGAAGTCTTAGGAAAAACTGGGAAGTGCTGAAAAGAAAACTAATTAAAACAAAAGTAAAATGGGAAATAATAACATTAACAAAAATAACTATAAGAAAAGAAGAAGTAGAATTATATAGTATAGAAAACTATAAAACAATTGCAATTACAAGGGAAAATACTGAAAGAGGTAGAGGAATAATGGTGTTAATTACGGAAAATTTCGAAGTAAAACACACAAATGAAAGTGATGAAGAAAATAACTACATAGATATGGAGTTAACACAGTTAGTAAAAGTGAAATTTTTAGAATTCTAGCAGTCTATAAAAAACCAAGTTCAACCAAAAAAGCATTTATAGCAAAAATAAAAAAAATTACTTACACAAGAAAAGAGGAAAAATATATGCCAGATGTTAATAGGAGATATTAATATAAATATATTAATAGATCAAGACAAAATGGAGGATAAATATGAACAAAATTGGATTGATAAATATGAAAACATGTTAGCAAAACTGGGATTTGAACAGAAAATTGAACAGAAACACAAGAAGTGAACATAATACATGAAGAAGATGATCTGTTGAAACTAGCTGAACAATAGAATTCATTAATTATATCTTTCAGAAGAAAGAGGAGATTGGTAAAAAAAATGAGACAGGACATTGAAAAAAAGTGATAATGTAAAAATGATACATACCAACATTAGAAGTCTCAGAAAACATTGGGATATTTTTGTTCATCTTTTAGATGAAATCAATGTTGAATGAGATGGTATAATATTAACGGAAATTAATATAAAGAAAGAGGAAGTATACCTACACAAATTCAGTAATTATGGGAGTTATACATTGACAAGAGAATCAACAAATAGAGGTAGTGGTATGATGATTTTTACAAAAAATAATCTGGAAGTGGAATGCCTTGAACTTAAAATGATGATAATAATGTGATGGAAATTAAAATTAAAGAAAATAATATACCAAAAACCCAAATTATAGCTATTTACAGAAGACCTATAAGCAATAAAACTATATTTATTAACAAACTAAAAGATATAATAAAAAGTAATAAAGTGGATTGGGAAAACCGAATAATTATACGGGAGATACTAATATTGACATATTAGAAAAAGAAAATGGAAATGAGGACAATTATGATCAAAATACAATTGATAAATATGAAAACACATTAGCAGCATTAGGCTATCAGTGTCAAATAAACTCGCCAACAAGAGAAGAAATAATAAATAAAACTGGTAGAAACATACTACAACAATCATGCATAGATTATGTATTCATAAAGAAAAAAGTGGAAATGCAAAAGGCGGAATACTAACTGAAAAAATTGCAGATCATTATATTACTATGGCTTGGATTTGGAATAAAAAAATAATAAATAATAATAGAAATAAAAATGCTAATAATAGTACATTACATTGGAAATATGATGATAAAAATAGAACAAGAAATGAATCAAATAAATTGGAATATACTAGATGAAAACCAAGAACTAAATGAAATTTACATGAAATTATTGAACGGATTAATAATATATATGAAAAAACAAAGAACTAATGAAAATTAAACCTAAAATACAGTAAATAAATAAAAGAAAAGAATGGATAACAGACGATTTATTACAAAAAATAGAGCTTAAAAATAAATTATGGAACAGAATTTAAAAAAAATAAAGGAGACGTAAATAAAGTATTAATGGAGGAATATAAAAGAAAAAAAATGAACGTAAATAAACTTATAAAATCATGTAAAAATGATTTCTATACAAATAAACTGGATAGCTTAAATAAAAATTAAAAAAAATATAAAAAAACGGCGTGGGACGTAATGAAGGAATCAGAAGGCAAAGAAACAAAAAAAAATATTGATGAAGAAAT
>JAHWFP010223462.1:0-10640 GCA_023313725.1 Lithobius niger | reverse complement strand
TCTTTATATCTGCACCTTCCCCTTACATTTACCACAATTTGAAAGATCTCTGTCGCATTGGGGTTTATCCTCATCATGCCAAAATATGCTTTTATAGTTCCTTACAGTTAACAGACACATGTCTGCTAGTGAGGCCGCCTTTTTATCATTAACAATCAATTTTTAACAATCGGATGTCTACAATAGGATGATCTACTGTTACTTGGCGGCGACACACTAGCGTGTGTCCAGACAATATATATAAATAATATAAATATAAATATATATACACTATATAGGGTGAGGCAAAAGTCTGGTCACACGCAAATAACTGCCGTTAAAGTGGTCCTATGTTAATTCTGAAGACATTTGTAATGTAAGTCAGATATGGCGAAGCCAATGAAGACAGTTCAATGACCTTGGAAACAGCAATCAAGGTATCCAAATTCTATATTCCAAACGCACAAGATACAGCGCAAAAGCGAATTACAAAGTTGTGCTGAGCATTAAACATGACAAACTACGAAAACAGACTGAAAATCGGGGCAAATTACGAGTTACGAGGGAAACAAAATAGCAAAAAGTCTTTCCTCTAAAAGTTTAAATGCCATGCAGTGAAGCTTAGGGGCTGCCTCTACAAGCGAGTGCAGTTCCGTGCCTTTATTGCATCAGTGAGTGCAGTTAAATTTCAGATTACAGTCAACTTAAACGGATAAGGATTAGGCCTAAAGTAATGTGCCATCATTTACAACACAGAAAGTCACGTTTGGTATGTGATTACTTTCTGATTTTACATTTATTATTTTTTTTGGCCGTAGCCTAATGCCCTTTTGAGTGATTTCAAACCCGGTAGCAACAATCTGCTAGCAATGAAAAAAACCCATTCTCATTACGAATGCCCTAACTTTCACCCAAGGCGCGAAAAGCCTCGACATTCTAATGCCTGCACTTTTTAACACTTTCATAAATCATTATGGCATTACAGATTACTTCCATTAAAGGGCAAATTACAAGTTTATGGTGACCAGAAAGCAATTGACAATATGAATTTGCGTCACTTGCACACTGGTAGAGGTGGATTTATATTTCTGCCACCTAAGACTATGTAGATAACCCCAACCCCCCATTTTTTTCCCCAAGAAAAACGTTTCAGCAAAAATGCAGGATTTGCCTACGATCAGAATGCGCCGAAAATAGGCGGGTGGGTGGGAAAATAGGGAGGATACATGGTTTAAAGGTTTGGGCATTCGTATGCGTAAATAAACTTGTTTTTCGGGACGGGTGGCGGAATTTTACCTTGCAGTAGTAAGTTAGTAGTTAGTAGTAGTATTATTCGAAAGTATGTTGCCGACCAGAAGACATGACGTAAATAACGGCGTGGGGAGGGGGGGGGGGACTGCAAGGAACAGGAATGAAAGACGAGGCGACAACTATTTCAGAAATTTTACAACTCTTCCATTGTTGTAGCCGTGCCTTAATTTCGTGAAGATGCACGGCTGCAACAATGAAATCATTGCTAGACTATAGAGTGCCTTGCAGTGTTACTACCATGAAGACTGCACGCCACGGAACCCAAAGAAAAAGCAAAGATTATTAACACTACCTGAGGCTGCTGGCGAATCAGCAGCGTACGAAACACATTCACATTCCATATTTAAAGGAAGTTGAGACAGCAACACATCTGTCTGTATCTGAATCATCAAACAAATCGTCGGCTATGTTGGCCACCGCCATTGTGTAGTCACAATGGAGTCGGCTTTCAGGAATTTGAGACTGCACGCGACTCGCAACAATGGTTTCGTTGTACAAGTGTGTTAAACAACGTTGTTCGGCAACAATGCGGTAAAAAAGCCTCTGTAGATCTCGTGCCGTCGGCACTCGATCCACTTCGGCTTTCTTACCGCATTGTTGCCGAACGCCGTTGTCAAACTGATACATGTATTTATTAGATGGTTTCTCCAAATGCTCTTTTTATCAGTCTTCTGTGCAGCCGTACCGGCTGAGAAGACTATTGCCACGGCTTTGTCCGTCCGTCACTTTTTTCAACTTCGCAACGGTACCAGCTAGGGACGACCACGGTTTACAACGTTAGATTTAGTGTGAGAAGTTAGTTAAATAGCATGGCAAATTAAAACATCGTTACTTCCGTATAGCTAATAGACTTCTTCGACGTAACTAAATTAAATAGTAACATTTTATCGTCGAATTGAAATCCTAAGGATAATACGCAATAAAAACATATGGATTTTAGCTTCGTTTAAAAGTCTCGTCGCATTGTTGCATGAATGAATAGGCTTATCGTCGAACCAAATTCTCCATTAGGCCTATCTGCTACTTACGAAATTAAAACAGCAGTTTAAAAAATAAGGCATAAAACATAAAAATTAAGCCTAAAATTTCGTTACCACGTCTACGTCGAGTTGCTACGAGTCGTTGCTGGCTTCATCAACAGTGTCTCTCCCGTCAATTTCTTACTACCACTGATCTATATAGGCCATGTTGCGCGTTACGTTGTTAACACTGTAACTGTGTGCCCGGAGGCGCACCGTGTTGCAAAAATGAATGGGCGTACTATACAACCTAAATCTCCGGCAGCTGCTGCTTACGAAATTAAAGCTGCTAGTAAAATTAGGCCTAAAAGCTAACAATTACGCCTGAAATGTATAAGCTTAAAAGCTAACATATTTTTAACCGGTAATTTTGATGTTACTGCTTTTAGATTATATAATAAAGATAACTGTTGCAATGCATGATAGAGGTGTGCGCCTCAACATTGGAAGTGGGGAACTGTACAGAAGACCAGATGCGACTAGGAAGTCGCTGCAGCCGCTTGTTTTTGTATGATGCTATACATTTCACAAAACAAGCAAAATAATTGCACCTTAACAATAAAGTGGTCGTACGTTTTCTAGAAGCAGGGGGTCGTAAGTGGGGTGTAATTTTCCGATCCCTCCCCGTCCCCCCTCAAAAATGCTTATTTTGGCATCCAGATGACGGCACTTATAAACTATGCATTGCCCCCTTATTATCCACCAGCCCACTTCATTTTCAGAGTATCCTAGTCGTAGGTCTATCCTGCATTTTTCCTGAAACGTTTTTCCTGAAAAAACACCGATGAAAGCAATTTTTTGGGGGGAGAGGGGCCGGAGGAAGGCAAAATCTGCGTAGTCCCAGATGGCAGAAATATAAATCCGCCCTACCAATGAGCCAGTGACACAAATTATTCTTGTCAGCTGCTCCCCTGTTCAGCGTATAAAACTGTAATTTACTCTTTAATGGAAGTAATCTGTAATACCATAATGATTTATGATGAAGCTATTAAAAAGTGCGGGCATTCGCAAATATGAATGGCCAGGGTGTTCCCTCCTTTGGATATGAAGTGTGGATATTCGAAACAACAATACGTTTTGCATTAGGCAATTGTTGCGACCGGGCTGGATGTCGCTTACAGTACATCATCGCCAGAAAAAAAAATAATAAATGTAAAATCAGAAAATAATCACATGCCGAACGTGACTTTCTGTGTTGTGAATGATGGCTCAATGCTTTAGGCCTAAACCGTATCATACGTTGTTTTCTTTTATTGCATCTTGAACTACACTCATTTACTTGGACGCCGGAAAGGCTCGGAAGGCATTGTTGCTATTTTGTTTTCCTCGTAACTGCCATAATTATGCTCCGATTTTCAATCTGTTATCGTAGTTTGTCATGTTTAATACCCACACACAACTTTGTAATTCACTTTTGTGCTATATCTTGTGACATTTGGAAGATAGAATGTGAATGACCTTGATTGCTGATTTCAAGGTCATCGAAAATGTCTTCATTGGCTTCGCCACATCTGACTTATATTACAAATGTCTCTTCAGAATTAACATAGGACCACTATAACAGCAGTTATTTGCGTGTGACCAGACTTTTGCCTCACAGTATGTCTCAGTGGTCCCGTCTACCCAAAATAAAGGGCTCTATACTGGATATGAGTTGGTAATAACAACGTCCTCATATAGGAAATCACTTATGACGAATCCGATGATGGTTCCCAAACTGACCTTGGAGGTAGTTTTCAAGGTCATCCAAAATATATCTCCTTAACTATTCAAGATATGGGCATAAAGTAAATTAGAAAGTTGTTTGGAATGATACCACAAGTTCAACAAATGAAACAGAACTGAAATCGCACCACAAACGCGGAAGATATGGGCAATACAACTTGGACACTGCAAGGGTGCTAACCAAGGGGCAGCAATAAGCAATTACTCGGTGTCATCATGTGGATGTGTGCTGAAGCTCTAACTATCGACTAGAGGAAATCCAGTTCCTGATTTCGGTAATTGTACGAAAACATGGGCGTAAGAGCGCGGGGAGGGGGGCGTGATTCCCCCCCCCCCCCACCAATGAAGTTTGGTGCCCCAAAGAGAAGGTTTGGGAACAGTCTAAATATCTTTCTTTTAATGGCTCAAAGAAACCGCTCGTGAAAATTATAAAATAATGAGAAAGCTCCGCAAACTCTGGGTACTGCTCCTCTCTGCCCCGAGCGGCTATCGGTAAGATGCACCACTAAGTGCAGAACCTCAATAAATCAACCGCTATGGCTAAAAAGTAGGATTTGTGGATATTTTCTATTAATTTGCTTTATCAATTTAAATTTGTTCTGCATTATCGTATTTATGTTATCACCTTAACGTAATGAATGAAACCTGTACTCATTAGTGAAGAATGTACATGTGTTTTCCTACTATGGATTGGTGTTCTGGTTATGGTGCATTTTCTAGATATCCATTTTTAGTAAGCCTTAATTTTCAGTTTTAGTTCGTTCCATGCTTGCTGGATGCACTGTTTTATGTATAATCTTTGCTTCAAAACACTTTTAAATGTATTTGATCACCTTCTAGGCTTATCGCTGCCCCATGGTTGGCTCCCCTGCAGAGTCCAAGTTGTTTTGCCCATATTTTCCGTGTTTACGGCGCGATTTCAATTTTGTTTTCTTTGTTGGCCTTGTATTATAATCCCAAACAACTTTCTAATTTACTTTACATCCGTATCTTAAATAGTTTAGGAGATACATTTTGGATGACCTTGAAGATGCCTCTTCAAGGTCATCCAAATGTATCTCCTAAACTAAGGTCAGTTACTTCCAAGGTCAGTTTGGGAACCATCATCGGATTCCCCATAGGTGATTTCCTATATGATTACTTTGTTATTACCAACTCATTTCTTGTGTACAGCAATCTATTTTGGATAGACGGGACTTCTGAAACATACTGTATACAGGGTGAGGCAAAAGTCTGGTCACACGCAAATAACTTCCGATATAATGGTCCTATAATAATTCTGAAGACATAATGTATGTCAGACATGGGGAAGCCAATGAAGATATTTTCAATGACCTTGAAAAAATCATTCAAGGTCATCTGCATTCTATCTTCCAAACGGCGCCTAACTCCCATTGTGGGGTGACAATGTCACTTAGAGGAATAACCAAAGTATTCGTCCAAATTGACACTAATCAATGTATTTTTATTTTATTTTTAGGAATTCGCGAAGTTTTTGTATGTCGGAGCATACAGGCACTCACATGGATGCTCCTTGGCACTTTTGTAATTCTTGTAAGAAGCTTCACAGCCTTCACCTCGATCAGATGATTGGACCTGGAGTTGTAATCAATATTAAGGAAAAGGCACTGCGTGAACCTCGGTCGGAAGTGACGAAGGAAGACTTGGAAAAGTGGGAAGAAGAACATGGACAGATTCCCGAACATGCAATAGTCCTGATGGCTTCAGGGTGGAGCTCAAGATGGAACAATGCAAAGAATTACTTTGGAGGAGATGAAATTAATTTTAAGAATATGAAGTATCCAGGTAGGAAATGGTCCATTATCGTGTAGTTTTCAAATAACCAATGTGTACTTCCTTTTGTATCCTTCCTTCAAACAACATATCGCTGTTCACTCATGAGAACATGCCTCAATAGGTAGATATCTTAAAAACGCAATACGTTTGCATTTAGGTGAGTGTTTTAAAAAAATGAATGTTTGAAATTGCTATTGCTCATCTCCCAAAAAGTTTCGTGTCGGAGAGGCCTGTTCCCCTTCTCGGGAAGAAATTCCAAGCTGCAACCAAGTTTGACAACATGGTTGTGGGTGAGGAGGTTGGAAGAGGAGGATGTGATGTAAAAGGACAAAGAAAAAGGGCTAGCGGGTTCATTATTTTGCACAGTAGCAAAAAAAAAGGGCGAGCATTCAGCAGGGGGAAGGGACTTGTTGATTACGTAGTAACAATCAACTACAAATGAAATATTATAAATAAATAAATAATAAATAAATTTAATTCTCCCTGCAAGTATGCAGGGGTGGAATCGGAAGGGGAGTGAGCCACTAACACCGATCCAGGATGAAAGTTTAAGAAGAACGAGAAATTCAGACGGGCCGTTTGAGAAAAGAGTGTAGATTTTCCTTGGATAGTCTACAACGAAACAAGGCCAAAGAGGGAGCATTGACGGTATCAAAACCCAGGGCATTCCAAATGTGAACCACCCTCACAGAAAAGAAATTCTTTCTACAATCTAGGCGAGCGGAGGGAATAGAAAGTTTCCAGTTATGTCCCCTAGTACGGGTAATGGTCGGAACCAGATCGAAAAAAGGTAAAATGACGTGAAGTTGCTGGTGGAGTATCTGATAGGTTAAGATAAGGTCGAATCTCATCCTTCGAAGTTCGAGTAATTCAAGTCAAAGAAGGTCGAGACGAACACGGTAAGGTTTGTCACGGAGGCCTGGGAGCCTCTTAGTGAAGCGTCTTTGGACAGCTTCAATCGAGTCAATATCACCAAGAAGATAAGGCGACCAAACAGGAGTTGCATATTCTAGTAACGGTCGAACAAATACTTCAAATGCCCACACACATGTCACGGTATTACCCAATTTGAAGCACCGATCAACAACCAAACGACGATATGCGGATGAACAGATCTGGTGGAAATGGGTGGTGAGTTTTAGATCACTAGTAAACGAAATCCCCAGGTCTTTCACAATATCATAAGAAGGAAGAATTTTAAGATCAAGAGTGTATTGGTTCATTAAGTTTCGAGCACCAACGTGAAAGGAGTGAGATTTATTTACAGACAGAGAAAGTTGCCAGCATTTGGACCAAAGGTTGACAGTATTTATCTGGGACTCTAGATACGGAGACTTTCCAAAGTCACATTATTTTATTATACGTTTTATAAACGTATTAAATTTGGAGTAGTTCACCAATTCAGTATACCTTGATTGGTTAGGGCTTCAGCCTGCTAATCTAAAGGTTGAGAGTTCGAATTTCGTCTAAGTTGTGAAAAAGGGTGATTAAGTTTAAAACAGGTAGGCGGTATAGCTAACACAAGGCAGGTATAACTAAAGTGTTAATGATGTACACATCTCTTTCGTTTGTGGTCTATGGGTAGAAAGAGAAAACTGGTAGGCCTATTATACGTTTTCAAAAAATTAAGTAATTTTTATTTTGCTTAAAGAAGAGAAAAAAAAAACAAAAGAAATAACCTTACGTGCAATTTTTATCAGACAGTACGACGTGAAAAACGCCGTTCGCTCCCGTGTTCGCTTCTATCTTAGCCACAGTTGGCAGAAAAGCACTAAAAAAATTCACTCCCACGAGGCATCTATTTTTTTTTTAACAATTCCTGCTTCATTTCGTATACAGGGTGGTGCACAAAAAACTGACGACCCACAATTTGTTAAGTCCAACTTTTCTAGTTAGCACCCCTCAGAACCAGGAGAGGATAGAAATCTAATTTAATAAAACGGGAAGATTTCTGTCTTCTCCTGGTTTTGTGGGGCGCTAACTAGAAAAGTTGGACTTAAAAAATTTTAGGTCGTCAGTTTTTTGTGGACCACCCTGTATTTGTATTAATTGTCAAAGAAATATTCCGTAAATCGAAAGACTGAGTATAAGAGGCTTGAAGCCTACTACGTTAAAAGTTGTTCCCTGGTAAAACGGTAGAACCTGCCTGGTAAAATTCGGGCACGGAAACTGATCTAACCTAAAAAATGGCTTTCTATACTATATACTCTATAAACAGCACTGGCTGTGCTTAAGGAGTCAGGTGAAGGGAAACGGAGTTAATTCAGACACTTGCTGTTCTGGCATGCCCTGGGATCGAAAATGTCCTAGATACGTAACATCCTAGCACAGAAAATGTCGTTGATGCGTAATGCCCTGGGATGCGTAATATCATGGGAACCAGCTAAGCCGGCATAAATTAGACGAAGTTATCTGTTAATTTAGACAGTGCAGTCCTGGGATCTGCTGGGATACAAAATGACCTTGATGTTTAATGCCCTGAGTTGCAGAAGTGGGGACTTCTAGTTTACTATAGAAAACCATGCTTGAGCTTGTGTATTGAATTTTCACTGATACAGATATAAGTTTCTTAATAGGGTTTGCATTATATCAGAGAAAGTGAAAGTTGTTGACATTCTTCATCGTACTCTACGTTGCATGATGTAGATTATCCAAGTTTGGAAAAGTTGGTTAAAATTGCCCATAGGGCCTATAAATCTTGTTCAAAATCGGCTGAAAATTGTTTGGGAAGGTGAGCACTAGTAATGTCGAACTTAAAATTCTTTTGACACCCCTTTCAACTCTTGGTAGGGATTCGGTCGAAAATAGTTACGACTTGGCTTGCCTTTTGTTTTTTCAACCCCATATCTCGGTCTTATCTCATCTCGTCTCTTCACGACAAGTCTCAGTTACTCTGTTGCAATTCTGGAATTTCTCGAATTGTTCAAATTACTTCCAGTGAAAGGGAAAATAAACCAATCATCTTCTCGACGTTTTTGTGATGAAAGGATGGCTGTTTTACTATGATAGACCATAAACGTCTATAAAGTAAAAGTGAAATGAAAGAAAATGCAACGGAAACAGGAACATCCACGCACCTCTCGTTAATGGAGAGATAACATACACTTTAATCATCGTCATGGAAAACTTAATCAAATACAGAAATCTGTATTCCCCTTATGAAGAAAATGTACCGAAAAATAAATAAATGTATTCCCGTCAAAGCATTGCATCATTTATTTTCAGGTAAAAGTCGGGCTCTTGTCTCATGAAAATGGGTGAAAAACCACGGAATAATTTAACAAGCAGAACTACATTGAGCATTGCGCCTAACCCTGCAACATTTTTTTTTATTTGTATAAAGCGTTAAAACGAGGGCTGGATAACTCATTTTGTGACACCTGTACAGCATTTTTTGGTGGAACCTCGTTAAGTCTGTACTATTTATTCTCGATGTCACATAGGGCATGGCAGTGTAGCTCTCATCTCAAAAAATTCTCGTGTGTTAGTGTTGCCGAAACGAGACTGACTTGTCTCGACCAAATCCCTTTCAGCTAAAAAAATGACATAGCCTAACAAAAATGATGAAATAGCCTACCTTCAAAAAATTCAGCAAACCACTAAGAAAACGGGTGGTTTTAGTCAATGATGGAGCATGTTTCCATTGATTCGGTTAGGTACTTCTGTGCATAAAGTATTTAAATATTGATGTATTAAACTTTCCTAATAAAAATAAACTAAAACTAAGGAGAACAACTCAAAATTTCTCCGTTTATCAAATAAAAAGGTAAGAAAGGTGTTGATTAGGTCTGCACTACCCTAGAAGTGCAAAGCACAGCAGAACGTATACACTAAGCGTAGTTAAGAAGGCAAGTGTTTAAAGTAGTTTTACCACAACTTCTATCCAATTCCCACTCAATGGTGTTACCTCAGTTGTTGTCAGACTAACGTCAATGCTGTTTTGTAAAGAAGGAATTTGTTTATTTACGTTTGAAGTCCTATTGTCGTGTTAACTAATAAACAAAAATATAGATGGGGATGGTTTTCTATCCCTTTACACTTTTCCACTATGTTTAGGACTAAATTCTCCCTGCATTTTTCTCTTTCAGGATTTGGGCTGGAAGCTGCAAAGTTTTTGATAGAAAGAAAAATTGCAGGTGTGGGAGTCGATACAATTTCTGGTGATGTCGCTGGCAACATGGACTTTCCTGCACACGTCGCTTTATCGAAAGAAAACATTTTCATCCTTGAGAATGTGAATAAAGTAGACGAATTGCCACCAAAGGGAGCCACCATCTTCGCCATTCCCATCTACCTGAAGGATGCTTCTGGAGCACCAGCAAGAGTCTTTGCTATTATAGACGACGAAAAAAGTGAGGGAAAAGATGACAACGATGACAGCACGTCCAGTACTGCCTTTAAAAGTTTAACAAGTGCTGGGTTTGTTGCTCTGGCTGTGATGATTAGCTTGCTGCCTGCTCTACTTTGCTGACTCCTTCTTAGTTGTATAATACGCAGCTTCTGCAAGACCTAACGGTTTTACAAAAGTTGACGTAAGCAAAAATCATCTGCTGTAGAGAAGAGCATCTGTCATGCGGAAGATTACTTGAAGGCTGAATTTTCATGAAATATGCACCGACGGTACACAGAACTTTCTTACATTGCTTCAACTCAAGTTGACTTGAACTAACGTCGCTTTAAGGCTGAAGTGCCTTAGGAAAGAATTAGATATAGGGACCCACTAGTTGGAGTAAGTTAGAAGGGCATGTAGGGCACTTCCTGATAAGTCGATGTAATATCAATTAGCTATCACCCACAAAGATCTCTAGA
>JAHWFP010223457.1:20754-31522 GCA_023313725.1 Lithobius niger | reverse complement strand
CCCCCCCCCCCCCCCCACCCTTTTGAACATTCCCTAGTCGACATCGAATTTTGATTACTGTTGTACTAAATTTTGCGTACGGATTAATTGGTCCTGGTACTGTAGATGCCATTGTTTGTGCAAACATAACGTGTAGCATCTGCGTTACTTTCTATTGTTGAAATAGAATAACGTTACATTGTTGAAGCACGTTTCTAAGCTATAGATATAGTTCGAATGAGGCAAGTTTCTCATGTAACACCAGGAGGTCGCAGCTGTAGAAACACTGCATTCGAAACCTTCGCAATCTGCGGTCCTTCCGGCGCTTGGCCGACTGTGGTAACTCCAACATGGCACCAGCTAACTTCCTGTTCTCGTCTGAATGGGATTCGCGAGAGGCCAATCCTACAACCTATTTAATTATTTATTTAATTTACGAAATCATTGTAACGCCCTATATAAACAGCATATCAGGAATTTCAGATTTAAAAAATAACAAACAACAATTTTAAACACAGAAGAAACATGAGAGCGCCAATGGTGCACACCGTTCTCGCCTCTGCTCTCGCCGGAAGGAGATTCGTGAGATGCACATCCCATAATTCATCATTCCTGTCGTATCACTGCCTTGGTGGGCGACGAAGGCAACGCAAATTTTATATTAAAGGAAGGTTGCTATGTGAAAACGCTGCACATCTTAAAAACGATGCAAACATCAACTTCTAAAAGTAAATAGGTATTGGCATGTTTGTTCACACGTTTGCCTCTAAAGGAAAGTATTTAGGAAACCGTTTTACAGTTTAATTGAAGCCATGCGAGTCTTACCTTACCGTCGGACTAAGGGTTCTCAATGGCGTCAACCGAATTGCTTGTCCACCATTCAACGTTCTAGGTGTAAAGGTGGCTGCCATCCCATAGTCACAAAGCGGAAGTATCACTGCTGGACCGCCTTAAATCGTGAATCTTAGCAGTTGAAAAGGAAATTAAACCACAACCTATTATTTTTCAACCTTTCGAAGCCTTGTTAGGACCTTTCAGAGTCATGTCATGACTTTCAGTATTGTTTCTACTCGAAGACGAAGTCGAAATCGTCCGTTCCGTCCAGTCTTATCTTGACCAAACTACTGGCGAAATTAATATAATAATATTTAACAGTCAGAAAGTCGATTGCAAGGACAGGAAAGGGAGGGAAACTCGTCCACTGACACAGAGTCCTAGTTAAAATGAGACGGGAAACCCGAATCATAATAACATGAAAGGTTAAGGTTAAAGACATTTCATAAACTAAGTCAAGTCAACCCTATTCAGAGTTCTTTTTAAAAATTGTCAGGGAAGTTGAGGTGACACCACTGATGGGAGGGAATTACAAAGAAGAACAACATGATTAAAAAAACAAAATGGCTATACTGTACTTTGTGATAAGTGCAAACGATTAATTGGTGGGGTGCCCTTGCGTGTCGGTGTTATGACCTAACGTGAAAAAAATATTCAGCTTCCAAATATCAAGAAGATTGTCCATCAGTTATTAAGCAAAAGACCAGACGTCGCATTTCTGGGGGGAGTTGGGGGGGGGGGCAATCACACCCTCCCCTTCCAACCACAGCTGGCACCTGAAGGAGGGCAGGCGGGGTCGGAGTAGGATGTCGAAATGTTTTTGGTTTGTTTCGTTTCGTTTTGTTCCCTGGAATTCGAGTTCAAATTATAGTTCGTTTCGTTCGAGTGAACCGTAATCTTTTTTTGTGTACCTTCACAGCTGTTGAGTTCCGTGGGGATATAAGCTCTACTGGTTTTTTTTTTTTTGTAAACAGCGAAGCCGTTTTTTATTGGCTTTTTTTGCTTCCTTTTTATTGTCACTCACAGTACGTTCTGGTTTATCTTGTGTATGTCTCCCCGCAGTTTTCTTCACGAAAACGTTAGTAATTCATGTCCAAGCTCCGTCCAAGCTTTGTCCCATGTCTATTACTCGATAGCAACACACTAGCGTGTGTCTAGATTTAGCGTGTGTCAGCTGAATTCATAACTGAATCTTCATTACTTCGTGGTTCGTGTTCTCTAAAAACAAAAGCAAAACAAGTAATCGCGGCAAAAACAATCGAAGAAAGCAATTTAAAAACAATTCAACTGCCCTCCTGAAGCCCGCATTGAAAAACTACAAAAGTCATTCAATCGTGTCGTCCGCCCAATTCTGAGGCCGCCAAAATTATAGATTAGCACCCTATGCTTTAAAACTGGAAAACTTAAGTGAAAACCGAGATCGTTTCACTTTGGTTCACAACAACCAGTGACTGTTTTTATTGGGCCAGTCGCCATGCACTTTATCTTAACTAAACGAAATACAAACAATCACTATGAACTACAAAAGCGTGGCCCAAGATAGGCATTATTCAGCACAAATCCATATCCATAGATGATGTCATGGTCACCTAAACTGACCCGCGAATGATGCAGCGGAGTGAGGAGGGCCCCACGAGCCAGTTGCAGATCTTCATTGAAGCCAAATCTTATAGCAACGACATTGTTGTTTTCCCGGTGTCCAAGCATCGTTGCATCTTGTTCAAGTGAACTCTAATCCGAGCTTGTGGGCCTCGTTGCACCGATTGCATTTTTACATCGACTGAATATTTTTTCATGGCGTTGCTGGTTGTTTGCAGTGCAGCGCACCCTTATGTTTGGTCAATCGATATTCGGCAGACATTCATAGTCTGTTGGATGTGTCACCTCATATGACCAGGAGTGGCACTGAACGTCTGAAGGTGGTAGTAGCCTATTGTCAATATTGTAAACCTATGTGTCGATTTAGTTGAAGTCTGTATTAGCTATAGCTGTTTATAATGTTACTAGTCGTGCCCGTGAGCATGCTGCGCACCCCCCCCCCGCAACTGGAGGACCCCCCCCCCCCCCTGCGTCCCCCTGCCGCACCCCGTTCCTGCACTCCCACAGTGTGGGTTCTGAATACCTCTTCACCTCCCTCCGGCACCTCAGGTGTTTGGTCTTTGGTTTTAAATTTATCAAACCAAAGACCGAACATGTGAATGGGTCCCACATTATGCCCTCCTCCCACAATTACTTTAATCCCCAATCCCCACACTCCCGGCCTCTCCCGGATACGCATCCGTGTTCTCCACCCCCCCCCCCCCCTGGAAACGTCGCCCCATGACATTTCCCCTTTGGTGTAGCCCCGGAAAAGTCGCTTGCGTGTTTGACTGAAGGCTAAAAAAAACCCTATCACTGAGAAATCCAGCATTCAGTAAGCAAGTTATCCCATGTTTAAGGTAATCCTTTGAAACAATTCATTTCGGTACCGCGCATTGCTCCCCACACACACTTGCCCTGCTCCTCCCCCTCCCACCTCCGAAAACGCAGCCCAGTGACATTTCCCCTTTGGTGTAGCCCCGGAAAAAGTCGCATGCGTATGTTTGACTGAAGGCTAAAAAAAAACCCCTATCACTGAGAAATACAGCATCCAGAAAGCAAGTAATCCCATGTTTAAGTTAATCCTTTGAAACAATTCACTTCGTAACGCGCATTGTCCCCACACATACTTGCCCTAGCCTCCCCCTCCCCCCTTTCCAAAACGCCACCCAGTGACATTTCCCCTTTGGTGCAGCCCCGGAAAAGTCGCATGCGTATGTTGACTGAAGGCTAAAAAAAGCCCTGAGAAATCAAGCATTCAGTAAGCAAGTAATCCCATGTTTAAGTTAATCTTGTGAAACAATTCACCTCGGTACCGAGCATTGCTAAATTGTTGCCGCCCACTTAAAAAACAATTCAACTCCTTTCTGGAAGTGAGCATTTAGGAAATAAATGAGCCTTTCCATCGTATCTGGCTGCCAATTTCGAGGCACATTGGGGACCCCGAAATTAAGAACCTATCGTCGTATGGTTTAAAGTAGTCTGGTTTAGTAGACACGGATTGTTTTTTTTTTGTTTTTTTTTCAAAGGGTTTAACGAGCGTTAACCACTCCTGGTTATCTGCCCGAAGCCCTAAGGCCCTATGTCTGCAACAGCCAGATTCCCAGGTGGTCACCCACCCAAGTATCAATCCAGCTCAATGCTGCTTGTTTTTTTTTTTTAGCTCAAACGCCGACAATGGCTCATTCCACGCAACTAACACTTTGTTGCCGCTTTGGTGCCACAATAACACGCCAAAATATGATCCAAATAGCGGTGCGGCAGGTTTGGTAAGTGGCGCCATCTGTTGGAAGACGTTGGAAAAGTGTCCCAACCAGAATTTGAAGCCGAATCCCGTCAACAGATAGCACTACAGGGTGGGGTATTTGATTGTACGACGACGAGATGGTGAGGCCGGTGCACTCGACCGCCTGCTCCGTATTATATATGTAGATTGTTATTGTGAAGTATTGTTGTTTTGATGTGTAGTTATGTATGTTGATGATTTAGTGGAGCTCTTGACTAATTTTTGTCCGAGGTCCAGAAAGAAAGAAACCGAATCCTTTTTCTTTTTTTTTTAATTCTCGTGTACTCAAGCACTGCATGCCAGCCATGCTAATTTAAATCCATGTTTTGTCCACGCTTTGTCCTGTCTAGTACTTGATGTCAGCTCGATTCATAGATGACTCATAGTTGTTCTGCATTGTTGCATGCCAGTTGTAGTGTTCACGGCAAACAGTAGAGGAAAACAATTTGGAAACGAATCAACTGGCGTCCTAAAGCCCACGTTGAAGAACTAAACAAGTCGTTCAATCGTGCCGGCCTCCCAAACTTGTAGACAATTAAAAAATTTAAGCAGAAACCCGGATCGTTTTTATTTTGATACCTGACAATGTTATTCCCCCTTCCCCTACCCCGCCCAAGCATCGTCGCATCCCTATACAGTGTCAGCCAAAAAAGAAGTCCAACGACCGTCAAAACTGGGGATGCATTGTGCAGTCCTGCAACTCGGGTTGCGATCAGCAGTGCACCTTGCGTATACACGTTGTCAGAAGTCCGTCTCGTAATTAACGGTAAGGTGAACTTTTTTCCTTGAACGACTACTAGTCATAAAATGACCATATAAGGAGAGACTTCTTTGCTGGTCCAAGGTATAGATATGGTGTGCCTCGCCTCTTTCTTTCACCATCGTTGCATGTTGCTGCATTGTAACGCTTTGACATTGTTATCCTCTCCACAGCGCGCTACTGCAAAATGACTGGTACGTTTTTGTATAGGTATGCGTTCCCCCTGTTGCATGATCGTCGTAGATGCCACGAAGTGATACTTCAGCATTACTACATAAGCACACGGTGCTTGTACGTAGTGGGAGCTAGCAATGTTGACAGGCACATAAACAGAAGGCACGATGGTATCTGATGTTCAAATTGGTCGATCTGTGAAGTGTAAGCAACCGGGCTCCTTTAAACATGGTTATCCGATGTAGTGTCCTAGGGTGGGCGCATGGCCTCGGGCGAGGGCCCCAATAAAAAATACATTCAGCCTCCACCTAGCTTGCCCCATGGTCATGGGAAAGATAACCCAATTTGGGTTCGTGCTCCCTAAACACCAACAACAAAAACAACAGCGCCATCTGCTTTCTCTGAAAATTCTCACACTTAAACGAACTTTAACGCACTCTGCCGGCAGTGCTAATTATAATCAGACTTGCAACAGTTTTAACCCCTCCGTAATGGGCACCCTTTGTAGTAAAAGGTTATCTAAAACAGAACCCTCAAGGGTGAAAGAACCCGCCAAGTTTCAGCCAATCAAAGTAGTGATATCAGAGCCGAAAAGGCAGCCACCAAATTGATACATTAGTTGCCAAGCTAATCCCACTGAGTATTAGATCAAAGGTTAAATAAAAAACCTTACCATTGCTAGTATCGGTAGCAATGGTCAAGTTTTTGATTTAACGTGTGAGGTAATAGTCGGTGGGATTATCTTGGCAACTAATGTAGTAACTTGGTGGCAACCTTTTTGGCTCTGATAAAGTTTTTGAAAAGACCAGATTATGTTTCTGCATAAACCTGGGTAGCCAGTCCTCTTGACCAGACATTCGCTCATTTTACCAGTTGTTTTACTTCTCTTAATTTTATCTAGGGTTGGTGTTAGTGGGTCACCCCCTTACAATTGCCTTACCACCTCAATCATGTGTGGTTAAATTGTTGTTATTATTGTTATTATTTTGATTGGCTGAATTTGGGCGGGTTCTTTCACCCTTGTGGGTTTTGTTTTATATATCACTTCTTTCGTAGTTTATTTTTTTTTTCGTGTGACGTCTTATTTTTGCCACTGCCCATTTATCTACTATCTATATTTAATTTTTTTTTAGTTTTGCTGGATGAGGACTTCAATCATATAAATTAAAAGCGTTTGCTTATTTCAAAGGGTCAAAAAGTTTTAGCGAGCGTTAACCGCACCCGGTCATCTGCCCGACGAAGCCCTAAGGCCCTATGTCTGCAGCACCCAGAATGCTTATTTCCATTCAACCATCAACAATAAGTAGCGCGGACTGCGGATTTATTAAGAGCTTAGCGGACCGAAGCCATGCATGCAAGCGCGTTCATTTTATCAACAATGTTGTGTTGCCGATTATTTCTGGCGGTCCGTTTGCATTGTTACTCGTTAACACTAATAACGAGTAATGCTTATTTTGATCACCGGTGGCGTTTTCCCAACATACAGAAAAATAGCATTACAAATGATTGCAATCTTTTTAGTTAATGCTTCCCCAAACGTTAAACCTTAAAAGGCACGTATTGGAGTTAAAAGAGTGCTGAATACCAAATTACATTCGTATCTGTCGCATAATTTATTTTATGTGAGTGGAATTAAACAGTAGTCAGTAGTCAGTATAGTCAGCTGAAATAAACGATCTTCACGCACTTTTATCACCTTGATACAGTTTGTGCACTTGATTGAAATACAACTATTGCCTGTCAGGGCACGAAGACTGCCCATTTCCAACACTTTTCAAGCTGTTTCGCCGCATTGGTATTTATCCTCATCATCGTGAAATACGCTCAACTCTGGTTTCAGATACCAAAGCTAGTGGCCATGCAACAACAATGCAGGAGTTAAATAATGACTTTCTTACAATGGAGTTATAATGAAGTGGGACAATTATTGAACTTGGCGGGCGGACCACTATCGTGGTCCTTGATACCAAATCAAGGATCACGCCCGTGGTCCGCCGGTCAAGTCTCATTGTCAGAAACTCGTAACATAACTCATAAACTTTGAATAAATTGAAGTGAATTAGAAACTCATTATATTATTTCAATCCGTCATCGTTACATTGGCGGCTACTGGCTATGGTAAGCCATGGATTTACGATTTTCGTATTGACCATGGTGAGGTTAAATAAATAAGCGGAAACAGCCTAGAATTTGTTGATATCGGTGGTCTTTGCGCCCTGATAGCATTAGCTGTCGCCCAATAATATGTGTCACCTGCTTCTAGGTGACAAAAGGGTGTAAACATCCTTGATTTTCTGATTTTTTTGTGACGGAAGTATAGGTACTGATAAAGTTTGTACAGCTCAGATAAAATAATTTATGCGACTGAGCTGGTTGAAGTTCGGCATTCATTTGACATTTGACTGGGAATAGTACATTTTATGGTTTGACTATTTGAGAGGCACTAACAGCAAAGACTGCAGTCATTTGTAATGTTGTTTTTATGAACGTTGGGAACACGCCACTTGTAATCTAAACATTTGTTTTCCTTTGTAGCAACACTGTTAAAGCCAGACAGTTGGTTGTGTTTATGGTACGGTAACAAACCTACCTACCACCATTACACTGGTAAACCCAAAGTAAAAACTGATAAAATTCAGTCAAGAAGGGCCACAAGTCAATAAAGCCTACGAACTTCTAAAAACCCTAAAACCCTACCGCCGCACAAACAACAATGAAAAACACTATGGATAACATTTTGGTAAATGCTGCTAATTAACTAACGTAGCGAAGCGAGCGACGTAGCTTATAACGGACACCAAATTGCAAAATGTTGGTTGGTTGGTTGCACTTTTATAGTCTGAGTGGAGCACAAACGAACGGTTGGATTGGAATGAAATTTGCTACATCACTTGAATTCCCCAAAAGCATTATTAAGCTCTAATTTGCTGTAAATCGATCAATTATTGCGGAAGAATTTACACCTATTCGAATTAGTCGATCTGACACTCGCCATTGTAAATTTGGAATCCTGAATAGTTAAAGAATTCCGACGAAGCATACACTGTGCTACTGGTAATCAAGTAACTTTAAAAACACTGAGCGAATTAAAACATCTTTGCTCCCTTATATCTAATAATCTTTTTCGACAGTAACAATGAAATAACATCGTTTGATAATCGCATTGAGAAGACAGGCAACCGTAAGAACAAAAGAATTCCATTAACGACACACATTAGCTTCATTTGAACAAAGAATGCTTGCAGGAATTTCCTTTAACATGGCACCGAAAATGCCGTTTACACTAGCTATGGGAATCCCGAATATAAGACTTGAAATCGCCAGTTCATGGCGAAGTATTTTATATAAAACGAAAGTACACCAGACGACGTACTTATACCACAACACGAAAACAATAGCATATCTGTTCTAAAAGTTTTAAAATTTCTCGTTGCTACGACAATGTGAAGTCTCGACACTGTGTTGCAGGAATGAATAAGCCTACTCTCTAACGCTACTCTCGGCAACTACGTATGAAATTAAAACGGCAGCTAAAAATTAGGCATAAAAGCCAAAACTAGGCGTAGGTAACATATTTTGACCTACAATAATTATGCTGGGCACTGCTTTTGGAATATAATGGAGACCGCTGTTGCAGTGCATGATAGAGGTGTGCGCGTCAACATATTTGTTGGTGGTGTTGTCAGGTTTTATACCAACGGGAGCGTTGTCAATCTTTTGAATCTTTTGGTAATTGTTAAAAACTATCGTTACTGATGATTGTTAGGCTTGCAATTCAATGCTTTATTACAAATACTAGCATCGTACCCGGCTTCGCCCGGGGATTTGTTTGACCCGTGGTTGTTTCCCAGTATATTTGCTCGGTTGCTGCCTGATCGTTCACTGCAACAGTCAATTTTTCTTTGTGTAAAACTCCCCCTTTCCGTCAATCGTCTCCCTCCGCAAAGCAATATCGTAATCAAATAGTGGCTGTAATATAAGCACTGCCCCACCAACGAGCATTCCCCGTTCAGGCCCCTCCCCACTCCCAGTAGCGTGCCAAAAACTGTCCTTCGTACATGACGTCATTTAAGACATGCCTTTGCGATGACCGCACAGAGCAAATTGTTAGTCGAGGCAACAATGTGCCAATTTTAACTTCTTTTCAGGGCAACAACGTCTCAGTGTCAACTTCAAGCCAAAGAATTGACCCCCACGTTTTCATTGTTCCCCTTCCGGGGGTCGTTGCGGTTGCTTCATTTCTGCTATGAGACTTTGGTTTATAATGTAAGAAGATGTTTAATCTAGGGAAGACACTTTGCTCAGCAGTTATTGTAAACAATGTAAGGATTATTGACGGCAGCAGCCCAACCAACGGTGGCTAATGTGCCATTTTACTTTTCGTCGGTAGCTATATATGGCCACATCTTTAGTGTGGGTTGTAGAAAGAGGCGGCAAATAACTAACCATAAACTAAATGCTGGAGCAACCAAAAGACTCTTAAAATAAACATGATGGTAGCTTAGCCTTACCTGGCAAAAAAAAAGCTAAAATAAGAAAAAGGCCAGAAAAGTGCAGCTATACGTCACACCAAAAGACAAAAAGCCCACACTTACCTGAGTGAGTTACTGCACCCAGATTTTAAGAAGCATTAGCAAATATAGTCATTAAAATAAACACTAAACATAAATTTTAGATAAAGTTTCGTTCGCTCCGTCTACAATAGGCCCAAAGCAATGTTTCCTTGCATAATCAAACAATCTTACATTATAAACCAAAGTCTCATAGCAGAAATGAAGCAACCGCAACGACGACCCCCGGAAGGGGAACAATGAAAACGTGCGAGTGTGTCAATTCTTTGGCTTGAAGTTGAAACTGGGACGTTGTAGCCCTGAAAAGAAGTTGAAATTGGCACATTGTTGCCTCGACTAACAATTTGCTCTAACAATTATCCTTCTAACCACACACCGTGGTAATCCCAAGGGCAAGTATTACATGACGTCATGCACACTCTTTTTTCACACGGTACGCATCGCTTAAGCCAGAGCGAAACACTGGGAGTGGGGGGGGGGGGGGGGAGCTTTTCCCATTAAGCATACGATTACGCATTAACTCAACCTAAAAGAGAATTTCTGGGGGTGTTTGCTATTAATTCAAATAACCATCCACATTCAACTACGTATAGCAAAGAGGAGGAAGGGAAGGAAACCAAGAGGAGAGGGAGAGGACGGGATAAAAGGAGGAGGGGAGGGAGAGGATTGGCGGAAAGGGGGAGTGTTACACAAACAAAAATCGACTGTTGCAGTGAACGATCAGGCAGTACCGAGCAAATACTGGGAAACAACCACGGGTCAAACAAATCCCCGGGCGAAGCCGGGTACGATGCTATAGTAATAATAATAAAACAAACTGTTTAATCCAAAATCTTACACAATTTTTTCCAGCAACGTAAGTACGGTTTAAAAGAATTTGGAAACCAAATGACGAAAACCAAAAACAAATTAAAAGACGCCGAAATTTGTGAGGATACCAAAAACCACATTGTATATATAATGCGTATATATGTCGGAAATAGCAGTTACTTCGAAACAAAGAAGTCATATCCCTTGTGACAAAACGAAGCTGTCGCTTTCTTAAAAACGCATGACTAAACTGGGCACTGGTAAAAATAGGATGCA
>JAHWFP010223457.1:0-20354 GCA_023313725.1 Lithobius niger | reverse complement strand
TACGCCAAGTAGAAAACTTAGTAGCAGCCATTTTTACTCTGATACTTTAATTGGCTAAATTTGGCTGGTTCGTTCATCATTGTGGGTTTGGTTTCGGATGATCATTACTGAAATGATTATACTTCGTTATATTTGGTTACGTTATAAGTGCCTAAATAAAGTCCTAACTACCTGCTTCGTTAAATGTTGAGGCACACACCTCTCATGCACTGCAACAGCGATCCATATTACATTCAAAAACTAGAAGCCAGCACAATCGTAGGTCAAAAGGTATTAGCCTTTAGGACTAGTTTTAGCTTTTAGGCCTAGTTTTAGATTTTAGGCCTATAATATTTAGCGTTTAAGCCTAATTTTTAGCTGCAGTTTTAATTTTATAAGTTACAGCTGCATTAGAAAGTAGTAGCCTTTTCATTCATGCAACACGGTGCCGAGGCTACAAATATTCGCTCGCTTCCAATACGGTGAATGTTAACTTGTTTTCTTATTTTGTAACATTCAACACAGGTAAATGTTGAAAAGTCGCCCGTTTACCGTTAAACATTATAAGAAATATCCATTGCGTGTTTCACTAGCAGCTGGTTCAACGGTACAACCACTGACTGTTCGCTAACTTACAAGTGCTTGATGTTTGCTTTCCAGCGTGACAGGGTTTGGTAGGATTCTGAGTCAAACAAAAGTGAGACTTTTCCGGGCTGCACCAAAAACTCAAACGGATAAGTCATGTTAATGTTAACAGTTGGTTCAAACTTTACCCCAATTTCAGGCCACGTAGTATAAGACGTCATTCATAGAAATTAATAGTGCAACCATGTTTGCGTGACTGCCCCACATTTTTCGTTTCGAACCGTGTGGTTATAAGTTTGGAATGACCTATACCACCTGACGTTGTCACAGCTTCTTCTTTAACTGTTTTTAAAATAGGGTTAGCCTAATGTAATCTCCAGAACTACGTAAGCTTGGCTTAGCTTGCTACTGTCATTTATTTATTGATTTTTTTTTTTTTTTTTTTTTGTTATATGGGTTTTGTTTTTTTCTTTGGTATTTGACAAGAAGCAACAGCTGCTTTGATTTTTTTTCTCTTCTCATTTCATGTTGATTTGTTTATTTGTTTCTTTGTCCTCTTTTCCCAATTTCATGTTTCATTTTTAAATATTCAGGATGGATAGTTGTCACAACCGTAGCCCTTTCCATACCTTTCGGCATGCTCGTATGCGATAAAGTTGTATTATTGAAAATAGTTACCGTCCAAACAAAATATGGTCAAGGTGAGATAAGGCAGTGCGGTTAAAGGTTCGGGCGTTGTTGACGAGTAAAATTAAAGAATTTATGTGTCGGCGCCATCTTGTTGACGCCCTGGAATTACCAACCGGTACAATGGAACTTTAGTAAAAGTTCAGTTTGTTTCCGATTAAGTTAATGCTAACAAGAAATTGCTGCAGCGTAGTATGTGACATTTGTTACATGTCTGAGTGCCTCTTAAACTATTGTTAACTCCAAAATTACACAGATCCTAGGATTTCCGCGTGGATTTCTCCAGCTAAATTGTCCTTCTCGTCATCTGTAGTGGGACAGATAATTCGATTTGGGTTTGGCTTCCTAAAAGTAAAAAACTAATAAACAAACCAGAGTTACTTAATGCAACTTTAACCACTCCATAAGGTGTGCACTTTTTTTTTAGTAAAGATAAGATCAAATGATTATTACTTATTTCGTTATCGTTATCAATTGCTTCAAGTGGACTGTACATTAAACTTTCAAGAATGTGCTTCCATTAAGCTGCTTTCCTGCGCGGCATGGTTTTGCAACATTTAGTCGAACAAAGGACTGTTGCAAACGCGATTTATTTTCCTAGACGACCAACAACTGGGTGAGGTTAAGTCCTGGAAACTCATACATCCGTGCATGGCTAGTAATTAAAGGTGCATTCCTCCCGGTAAGCTTTCCCGTATCGCTCAGCTTTGCAACATTAGTTTAGACGTGTGCCAATTGTTGCAAAGGCATTCCTTTTCCTATTTTTTTCCGCACGAGAAACAGTTTTGCTACATTCACTCTAACCTATGTAAATGTCACAAAAGCTATTTCGAGAAGGATGCTGGAAATTAATGAGAAGGTATGACTTTTCAACATAAAAATAAGATCGAATAAAAAAAAATATGTTGGAAATATTATAGATCCCAGTGATTTGCATTAAAGGAGGTTACAAAAAGCAGTGATGTATGAAATAGGCAGTTCATGACAAGCTAATTAGAATTTACGTTCTTAAAGGTGTTGCCCATAGTTCCAAGCACGGTATCCACGTTCCAGATTCTCTGTTATCCAATAGGCTGATGTAGGTCACGTGATATCGTTTTAGTTATGAAAATTCGCGGCGCTGCTGCGAAGTGTTGTTCCTTTTGTTAATTGACCGCTATTTTCTTTATAATGCTCGAAGATTCTACAAAGATTCTGCATCTAGGAGTTGAAGAGGTAAAAAGGCGCCTTTAACTAACAAACTGGCTAGCTTGTCACTCACATGCTGTTTGTTTGGCATATTACTCTTTTTTTTTCACTATCCTTAATGCAAAGCTGTAGGCCTTTATTGGATTTTTTACGTGTTTGATTAGCGATAATCTTTAAGATAATCGAAGCTTCTTTTCTACAGTCCAATTATCTTGTTGTCGAAGCAAAACCGCTGAACCCTATCTCGAAGAACAATCGAAGTTACTCATGTTTATTTTCCCTCTGGTAACGGCACGATCCCCAAAACACGTTTCGAGTTTTCGAAAGCACTTACACTCTAACCTCACTACACATCGGTCTGTAACTTGTCTTTTTTTAACGACGGCTCGTAATCTATGCTGCTTTACTCTCTGACAAGTAAGCCAATGTGTTGTGACCAAGAAGGAAAGCCAAGGTCAAAGTACTGAACTTTTAGCAAAGATGGCTGGCGGTGAAGACAGTCCGTGCATAAACGAAATCGTCAGACTTGTGTAGTTAACTCAGTTGGCCAGAGGCCTAAGGACTGGTTCATCGATGGTTGGGGAAGGGGAGCAAGCGAGACAAATCGTTAAAGGTCTTTTAAAACATAATAATTATCATTGGTATTGTCGTTGGTTCGTTGTTTGAACAAAGAGTATGTGTTAGCGATTTGGAGCTAGTAAACGTCGTTTTAGTTCGTAAACACACCTGCACAAGTAAATTTGATTTGCTTTCGCGGTCTGTCTCAGTGGTTTTCAACCCTTTTTCGGCCCGGACCTTCGATTTTCTTCTGAATCGTATGTCACTCTGTCGGGAGGCACTGCTGGTATGAATACACAGGTTGAGGCAATAGTCTAGTATCAACACAAATAATCTCGGACATTTTGTCACTTCGTTAAATACGACGAAGCCAATGAAGACATGTACAATGTCCTTGAAAGCAGCATTCAAGGCCATTTACATTTTATCTCCTGAATAGCATAGGATACAGAAGAAAAGTTAATTACAAAGTTGGAGAACAGCATAAAACTTTACCTACTTTGAAAACATCAACTACAATGAAATCAAAAAGGAAGAAAGTTTTCCTTGAATGTTTTCACCGGGTTTTTCTGCCACAAGGACGTTGCTCGAGTAGTCCCTTGTATTATCTTCACTGAGTTGTGGTGAAAACATTTAAGGAATAATGAGTAAATCCTAAATACTCAAGTAAATGCTGATGTTCCACGTTTGCCACCAAGAGGGGAGTAAGCAAGTGGGGCTGTTGACCCCTTAGCCCGGGCACCGCAGGTATACCGGGCCATCACCAGCGTCCAGACCTTGATTAAGAGGCTGTCTGGCTCTGGGCCAAAACACTCAAAAACACTAGCTAGAGCTTCTTTTACACATATGATTGCCGAATCTGATGGCTTACTTGTCTTTTTTTTATCTGTTCCTTTAGAGCATTACATTTTTTAAAGGTTTACATCGGTATTTTATACGCTTAAGCGATTTTTAAATACTAATATCCGTTTTTTTGTTGCTTGTAGGTTATTTCAAAAACCAAAACTGGTAAAAGGGGCCGCCAAGTTCCGAATGGTTCGCCCTTCAAAGGAGTGACACCAACACACCAAAACATTCGCCAAGTTAATCGCACGGCTTAATAGTTGGAAGGTTAAATGAAAACTAGAACATTGCTACTTTGGGTAGCAATGTTCAAGTTTTCATTTAACGTCCAAAGTATTATTCGGTGCGATTAAGTTAGCGAATGTTTTGGTGTGTTGATATCACTCCTTTGAAGGGCCGAACCATTCAGAACTTGGCGGCCCCTTTCACCAGTTTTGGTTTTTGATATGATTTAATTTATCTGAAATAACCTGCAAGCAAAAAAAAAAAAGGATATTAGTATTAAAAATCGCTTAAGCGTATGAAATACAGATGTAAACCTTTAATTGGTTTTCCACAACTTGATACTACCTTTTGCCTATCGGCCGAACCATTCTCAACTTGGTCACCTCTATAGGTTTTCGGCTTGGTTTTAATTTTGTTTTAATTTGCTTTATTTCGTTAGTTTTGGTGTGTTGATATCACTCCTTTGAAGGGGCGAACCACTCTCAACTTGGTGGCCTCTTCACCAGTTTTTGGCTTTGTTTATTTTGCTTTGTTTTTAGAGTTGGTTTATTTTTCGTGAATTGGATGTGAATACAATTTCTTTGGCAACATTGTTTAGATTTATCGTGCTACACTGTGTGTGTGTCTAGGCACGCACGTCAGTATACACGTTGTCTTTGTCTGAACTTTGGCCGTCCAATGAGAGACGATGCCGACAATACTAACAATGGTTATAACAATATTTTCGTACTTACGCGCCATCCCACGTCATCCTCGTTACACCCCTAGACTCCATACCATAAAAGGTACGCAGTTCGTATCGTACTGCAGCCATTCGTCCAATTTCATAACTGGTAGCCTTCCCGTTATCTCGGTATCGATGAATAATCACCCTATGGAAATTAACATGGGGATGAGCGGACTAGAATTAGCTAGCTAGCTCGTAGCTAGTAGCTAGTTAGCTAGCTAGCTAGTTGCACATTTTCAACGTTATTGAGGGTCAGATTTTGCATTGAAAGCAGCTTAGCTGGCATTCCTACACGAGTTAATTTTTGTCAGGTGGGTCATTGCTCTTGATTTCAACACAATTTAAGCTTTTGTACCGCATTATTATTTTTCCCCAAGTACCAATGTGCCCAACTATGCTTCAAGATATAAAACACTGACGCTATGGCACCGCGCTACAATAGTTTACAACCTCGACAATTGAATTGATGTGATGTTGGTTGTGATGATTGTTGCCTAACTTGGCGCGACACACTAACGTGTGTCTAGATAACTAGGATTTTGATATGAGATAATCGCGACGTGAGATAATTGAGATGAATGCTTTTGAGATAAAACAATCACATTAAAATAGCGTTCAAAACTAGTTCCTTGTTCATACTTACGGTTTAAGCTATGAAAGTTGAAAATCGGTTCATTGTTTTGATCTCCAGGTAATGGTAAAGAGCCCCAACAACAACAACAATGACACCAACAATAACTAACGGAGCCTAGGTGGAACGTAAGAACAAGGAACGAGATTTTAACGCTGTTGGCCTGGGGCAAAATTTTAATCTGAGCCCCACCCCTCCAACGTATCGCGTATTTCAGCAAAAACTGTACGTTGTCTCGTCCCTGGCAGGCATTCTTGCTTCATCCCGCTGTACTTATTATTATGCTTATTTCTTAATGTTATGAGCAGTGAGATTTCGATACTAATCAATGAGCCTCAATACCCATTTTTGCAATTCGAAAACGTAAAGCGTGGTGGCTTTAATTTTTCTCTCAACGTGCCGAGGCGAGGCTCCCAGCCAGGCGAGGCACGGGACAAATTTCCCCCTTAGCCCTCCCTATCCCCTTTGCCCTCCCTATCCGGCCCTGCCTCCTTGTAATTATTCTCAAATTTCACTGAATCTGTTTTCATTGTTTGCAATGTTTTATGTTGTCTGCCCCACAACCTTTCGGCTTTATTTTTGCTGTGGGACAAGGTGGCCTGATGGCTAGCATGACCGTTTCATGGTCCCGGGCTCACGTCCGGCCTCAGCCATCCCTGCCATTTTCGGGAAGAGGAGGGCCCTGTAATGGCACGTGCTCATGTCGGTTGTGTAATGTAAAAGAACCTAGAAATTTCCGATGGGATTTATCTAGCAAAATTGTCCCTCTCTCCTTCTAAGGCTAAAGCTGGGTGCGCGTCAAAAGCTAAAGCTTTATTTTTGCTGTTTTGGAATTAAATAGGGATGCCTTCCTTGGGTCCTTACAACGACGAAAGGGCCCCCCTCAATTCAGTTGACTCAACTCCCACTCCATTCCTCTTCACCATGGAAAATTTACAATTCCGGTTTCCACATTTTCGTCCATACTTGTAACCCAATACAGGTCAGGCAAGCAACGAATCGCTTATAGAGAAAGAAATCCGCATGGAAGGAAGCTGGGAGGAAAAGGTGAAACACACGAGTGAGCTACAAATCACAGAGTAAAAACCGCAAGGTCATGGGCGCCCTCTATGGCAACAGAGCAAGGTCGTCTTGCCCGTATAAAGCGATACAACGCCCCCATCCTCTCTTCCAAAACGGACGAATCCCGGACTCTGCAACCCGCGCACGTGAGAAACACGGAACGAAAAAGCGGTTTCGGCTCAATGGATTGCGAAAATGAGGGAAGTGAAGCGAAGCAAATAGGGGGAACATCCGTTGGCTGCTAGGAAGGAAGTCAGTCTACTGTGTAATAACAGAGGTAGGCGAAAAGGTATGGCCGTTCTGACACGTAAATCCATATCGAATTGGTGTTGGCGTCACACCTAGTCACCTACGTCACGTCTCAGACTCGTCTTCCTCTTATACGTATTGCTGACCTAGAGAAGGAAGTCTGACCTTAAGGATGACACCGACAAGTCTTTTTACTGCTACCTTGTTATTGATTAAATTTCAGACTTGTTTTCTAGTATTTAAATCGCCCTATTTCAATTCCATTTTTTTTTGGTTTTTTATTTTTTATTTATTTATTTATTTTTATTTATTTTTTTTTTTTATTTTGTAATTTCTCGCATATGGAAGGACTTCCATATGCGAAAAATTACAAAATAGAAATCTTTCTTTTCAGCAATTTCAAATTTAAAAATGATTGCCACCAGTAAAAAAAAACAGGAGCGAATTTGTAATACAGGCCACGTACAGTTATGCAGAAAGCAAAGTCAGCACAACCTAGCCTAAAGAAGAAAGAAGATAGGACTTTTCGTCCCCAGACTTTTGGTCCTCAATACTCTTACGTCCCCCAAAATGCCACCGGAAAAGAATGCACATCTGGCAGTGGTCCTTTAGCAGCACGCAGTTAGAACGATGGGAACAATAAACATCTTAAAGTCCTCCCCCATCAGAACTGCCGGAAACCGACTGTGGAATATACGAAGAATGAACCTCCGGGTGTGCCCAATCAGAAATGTAGTGGGCCGCACTTCGAGCGTAAATGGTAAAAATCCTTAAGCCTGTCCAAGCAGTATTGCCGGAATACACAAAGAATGAAACTCCGAGTTTGTGTAGTTAGAACTATGTGGTGAGGGGTATCTTTCGAGGGGATGATAACACAATCAGAACTGCCGCAAATTCTTCGTCCGAATGTATGAAGAATCAGCGTGTGTGTTTGCAATCAGAACTGTTGGCTGTAGACTCCTAACGAAAGGAAAAAAAACGGTGAAAAAATGCTTCTTCCAACAGTCTGATGACGAACAGTCCGAGGACAAAAAGTCCGAAATTAGCAGTAAGTAAGTCCGAAATTAGCGCAAAGAAATACTCTGGAACAAACATTGACCAATTTAAAAACACTGGTTCAATTCCTGGACTCATGATGACACGTGAATTTTTTCGTCATTTTTGCGGCTCACTTGTCATCCTCACCAGACAATGTTGGCTTCATCATTTATTATCATTATAGCCCACCTAGAAGGTGATTTCCCGTTTCGCACAAGAATCCCATTTCACAGAATCCCGTTTCGTCGAATTAAAATATTCTTTTGAAATTTAATATTGGAGAAGTTAAAGATGCATTTTTAATTGGAAGGAAATTGTGATTAGTTGCGGTTTCTGGTGTTAAATGTTTAGCCGCAGCGAGCACGGCAGCGTGAGCAAGGTACATAATTTGGAGAAAAAATTTTTATAAAATATTATTATTATTATTATTATTATTATATTATTAAATATTATTTCTTACGCTGGCTGTTTCATAAAAACAAACCCAACATGATCTAGAGTGCACGGGAGGTGTTTGATGCACCGTTTGCAACATTGGGATGGTTTGCTGTTCATGTGTTTGTCGCCGTTCAAAACATGCATAAATTTGAAGGATTAGTGAAACTCGGTTAAATATTCAAAAAGCGCTAAAATACACAGACGGGATACAATAGACAGCGAAAAATGATTGTTTAAACGATACTTCAGCGTGCTAATTGAGTTAACCGCTGGCATAAACCACGGGAAGATTAAAATAAAAGGATTAACGAAACTCAGTAAAATGTTCAAAATGCGCAAAAAATACACAGACGGGATGTGCCTTCGGTGTAGCCAGCAAAAAATAATCGTTTAAACGATGCTTGGGCATGCTATAATTGAGTAAGCGAAGCAAGCGAAATCAACGTTTATTAGCCAGTGCACGCAAAAATTCACAGACGGGATACGCGCCTACTGCAACTAACACACGAGACACCAAATCATCCCCTAGTTGCAAACGGTGAATCAAACACCACCCGTACGGTCAAGCTCGTGTTGGTATTTTTGTGATACAGCCAGCGTAGCTGGGCTGGGAATTCTAGTGTACCTTTAAGTCAACACAAGCTATAGTAACTCGTAGCCAAACTGGACTCCAGGCTAGTTTTTCATTTTACTTAAAGGTGCCTGTTCATCATTTCCGTAGGGTTGCCTATATTCTAAACACAGTACCCACATTCCAGATTCTCTGTTATCCAATAGGCTGATGTAGGTCACGTGATCTCGTTTTAGTTATGAAAATCGCGGCGCTGCTGCGAATAGTGTTGTTCCATTTTTAATTTACCGCTATTTTCTTTATATTGCTCGAAAATTCTACGGCGCTGCATCTAGGAGTTGAAAAGGTGAAAAGGCACCTTTAACATTTTAAAAAGGTTTTTTTTTTTTTGTGAAGGAGTGCATGATTCCAGAAAAGGACCAATGGAAAATAACAGGAGCTAGTAGGAAACTTCCCATCGTTGCTGAAACCAAAGTGGTCCATAAATCATATTAGAAAACAAAAATGAACTCGTTTGATACTTAAGTTAAGGTTTAACTGGTCTGAAGTCAAAACAGCAGAGGAACACATATAAACTTCCTGTCAGTAAGGTTTTAGATATTGCAGTGTTCATGTACTGTTTAGTTCACATGAAACTTTACGGCTGTATATTCAAATGTTTTTACCATTTTTATTTTTGCACACGATAGGTCAGCTAATGATTGGTGCATTCTGCTTGGCTAAACGGCATCGCTGAAAAATAGTTAAAACTAATCGTTCTAGTGTGCTTAGTACAGCCCTACAGGTAATTCATGCTAAGTATCCTTGATAACCTAGAAATGTCCTGGAAAATAATAATGATATTCCAAGCCTGGAAAAGTGGTTGAAAATCTTGAATAATGGTGTATGATCATCAGTAGGGTGATGCACGGAGAGGAGGGGACTTGACTGAGAACCCTGTAAAATTTAGCCCAGAAAGTAGTCGAGTGCGTAGCTATTAGCTTATAATTTTTTTTTGTTTAGGCTTCAAAGTTTTTGAAAGTTGTGCTGTGGTTTTAATTTCATATACGTGTATAATGGTTTACAGTAAGGTTTCCACGTGGGCTAAACAATACAGCAACCTTGCCGTAGCTGAAACCTTACAAGAAAGTTTATTTGTGCTCCTTTGCTGTTTTGACTTCGGTTCAATTAAACCTTACCTTAAACATCAAACGGGTTCGTTTTTGTTTTCTAATTTGTGATACTTTGACATACCAAGCTGGTCTTCTATATACTCCTGGCAAACGCACTGAATGAGCGAGCGGTCGCTCCCCCATTCAGTGCCAGTCCTTCTGCTGGAAATCGGTGTGTCTGCAGTTCTCTTTCAGCGCTTTGATGTGCCACCATCTCGTCCTCTATAGAGCAGAAAATCCTAGAAGGGCTTACCTCGCTCAATAACACGACTCAATTCAGCGCTTGTTATTCGATAATGCGTCTTCTTCATTCTTCCTCAAAGTGCACGTGAATTATTAACTCACCAGCATTGTAAGCAACTGTTCAATCTGCAGCTTACACATTGCGGCTGGCGTTTGCTGATTGCATGGTTGTGTAGTAACAATGTTTAAAACAATATACAACAATAGAACTGATCATTCACAGCTCCGTAAGCCCGGAATAGCACGATGAACTGAAAAAGGCACATCTGTGGAAGAGTTTTCGCAGAGCAATTCGGTAGCAATTTGGTTTATTCGGTAGACTGAACTGTATAAACTTGTCCACCACCACCTAACCAAAAAAAATACTAATCACGATTCCAGTTCACGTTCATATCTCCCATGTGACAAAACCGGAATTCATAAAAGTTGGTACACATGTTCACCTAGTCCAACAAAGCTTATATACTAAATTTAAGTGGAAAGAATTGAAAATGGCGGAGATATTAAACATCGAAATATCGGCTTTAACATGAAAGACATCAACCCTAGTAAAGGTTACCGCTTTTACTAATCAGGGCCGTACGGACTATTGACATGGGGGATGGAATTGCCTCTGTTGCGATAGCAATTATCAGCATTCAGTTGTAGATGATATTACAGCAGTACAGTGAAATGTCATTGCTTCGTAATGTGGCGTCTGTGTACTTATTGTTGCCACCAGTGAAATGTCGATGAGCCTTAGGGCTTCGTCGGGCAGATGACCAGGCGTGGTTAACGCTCGCTACAAAACCCTTTGAACACTTGGTTGACAGACGCACCGCTCATCTCTCTGTATGGGGCAAGGTGGCCTGATGGTTAGCATGATCGTCTCATGTGCCATAGGTCCTGGGTTCGAGTCCGGTCTCATCCACCCCTGGCATTTTCGGGACGATAAGGGCCCTGTGATGTCTCGTGCTCATGTCGATTGTGACATGTAAAAGAACCTAGGAATAGCCGATGAGAGTTACCTAGCAAAATTGTCCCTCTCTCCTTCTGGCTCCATGGCTACGGCTGGGAGCGCGTCAATAGCTAAAGCTCATCTCTCTGAGACGGCAGATAAGGAGGTTTGGGTTCGGCTCTCTAAAAGTAATACAACACTGAACCGTTCGAGGCTTCCACGAAAAAAAAATCAGATCAACAATCGATAAAATCGATAAAATCGATCGATAATCGATAACCCATCATTGCGTGATTGTTGCGGTGTAGTTTCACTTATGTGGGGAGAGTGATGTAGGACGATAGATATAGGCTTAAACAACATCCGGATCAATTTGCTTTGTTAAAAACATCCTTCTCATATTGAAAATGAACATCCCTAACCAAATAAATTGCATGTTTTTAACATTGTAAGATTTACTACCCGAGCGAAACTAAGCGATTCACTTAGTAATTAAATAAAACATCGTGGAAAACAAAAAGAAAAACAAATTTAGCGCAAACACAAAAAATGCAATTTTAAGTGCATCTCGGTCGTGATGCAATGACGGGAAGTTGGGGGGGGGGGAGGGGTTTGGAATGGGCATGGAAGGCATGTTGCTAGGGACATTACACAGCTGTTCTTTTTTCCTTTTTTTTTTATTCATTCATTAAAAAGTCTCCAAGGCCAATACGAAGCACAGAATGTGTCTTGTTGACTTGTTTTAACACAAAGTATGTTTACATAAACATCAACATCAGTAGAAAAAAATATTAATAGAGGATTCTTTGGATGAAAAAAAAATTGTGCAAAATACATTTGTCAGTCTAAACATAGTAGCTGCAAAGAAACCACTGCATTAATCATTTTTTTTTATTAGTCCAATTTTGTTGATTTCCCAAAATTGTTTTAGTAATTTATTTGCCAAGAATAGTACTTGACATTTTCCAACTTCTCCTACATTTGTTTCTTGTGAGCTCTGGAAGAATAGGTATTTTCTGAATTTGACAATTTTTATTTTCCAGTTTATCCGTACGGCGTTTTTCCGTAATTTTAAATTCCTAACTCACTGAAAATGCCGTTTGTTTTGTGCACGAATCTGTTAGCAAATAAAATTATCGCTGCTTTGTTTTCTATTTTCTGTAATCGTTCAATAACTGTTTTGTTGGCAAAGCCATACACTTCAATTGCATACCTCAGTTGTGGCTGAACCCAAGCACAAAAAATTCATGAGTTTCTTTTTCTGAATAAGTATGTTTTTTAGGTAATAAAGTTTTGGGAGGTGGGTTCGGATTTTCAACAAAATAGACATATACTTTAAAATTCATGTTTTCGTCGACAGTAATTAGACCTAAATATTTAATGTGCTCGACAAATTCAATAATCTACAGTTTTTATCACATTTTATATTATCACAATTGTGTAAAACTATGTTTACTTCTTCTTCTGTGTTATCTTTATTTTTTTTAAAAATGGTTCCCCTAGTTTTTTCTTCACTAATGAACAGTTCATTTTTGATACACCAGTTCCGAATATAAATTAGTCCTTAAAGTTTTTAACCAGTCTGTCATCCGAGTCTTGAATTTCCAAGTAAAGAATGTCGTCTAGAAAAAAGTATAATATTTAGTTTATTGTCTTAATCATTTACGTAAATTAAAAATAAACTGGGCCTAACGTTGAGCCTTGGAGTGCTCCATCATTTACTAAGATAATTTCACTAACGTCATTATCAATTCTTGTGCAACTGGTTCTTTTTGATAAATAGCTATCCACGACGTCAAACGTTTTTCCATTTATACCACATATTTTAATTTTATTTTTAAGAATACCTCTAGCCAAAGAATGAAAAGCATTTTGAAATTCAGTCAATAAAAATACCCCTCATAATTTCTTACCCGAGTTTTGCTAGACCATCAGTTCAGAATTTCAGTATTTACAACAAACTTACACCTGGAAAGAATTAAATTCTACTGAACTGATCAATTCTGTTTGTTGGACAGTTCATTGCCAGGCATCTTTGTAAAACATCACTGGATAATATTCTGTGGGTCTTTGGGCTGGCCAAAAGTAAATAAAAATCTGAAGTACAATAGAGCAGTGATATTTGCGGCCATATTGGCACCAGATTGGCACCAGTACGGGTTTTGGAGAGCATAACTACAAGGTGCACTACATAAAAATGGAGAGAAAAACAACGGAAGAGCGGATTTCTTAGGCTTAAAATAACGTTGTTTTCTCCAACAACAAAAAATCGCGCGTTTTAGGTCTAAGAAATCACTCTTCACAGCATCGGCTTCAGTATGACGCCCTTCCGTTTCTCTCCGCAGTGCCCCTTGCAGCTAACCCATTAAGGCTCCAGCATAGAGTTATACACAATAATACTGCGTCGTGTCACTGCTCTATAGAAAAAGTTTGGAAAATCATTCCAAATCCAGTGGAATGTGACATAACGATGGGTAATGTAAACCATCGTCGGTACCGGGCCAAGTCAAAATTCCGGGAGGGCAAGGAGTCAAGAGGCACCCCCTCAGTTTTGACGTCCAATTTTTCAGTTGAAATGTGATTTACTTTTTCTGCTTAACACGCATGTCGTGTGAAAGTCGCTGAACAGACTGAACTGATGAAGTCGTTTTTTAACCGATTTCTAGATTTCTACAAAAAAGGTATTGTTTCTTGATTTTGGCGCCTTTTGTGGCAGTTTCTGGGGGGGGGGGGGTCAGTGGCCCCTACCCTACGGCCCCTCCTAACGTGTTGATTGACAAATCGTTTTTGTTACGTGGTGATTGGTAATTGCTGGAACGGCACTTTCGATCGTGTCCACGTTTGGAATAATACACATCCCTCATTTACAATTCATGGTTAGACACAACATATGCATCAGCGTCTATTGGTCAGTTCGCTTCCAAAAAGTTAAATTCCGCCAACGATGACACGCCCCAAAACTTAGAGTGACATCCAATTATACCAAAGACTTTGCGTTCTACAATGCATCTTCAAATGCATCTACAAATATAAATCTACAATGAAGTCAAAGCAACTTAATTCCAGACCAATTAAATGTGTTAGTATGGTCGCCAGCTGAGAAAAATGCCTTGCAGTTTGAAAGAGGGTACAATTAATATTTTATGAGCGATTCCAGTACTGTTTGATGTTCTGAACCAATGTTTTAGGTCTCCTGCACCCTGGACTCTTGGGCAACTTGAATTATCCAAGGTGTGGTCATAAATGGTGGCCAAAACCCTTTTTTTTTATTTCAGTGTCTAAACGGTTCATCTTCCTGAAAACAAACTGGTCACATGGTAAGTTCTGAATAAAATTTCCTTTGAAAAAAGTTCTATTCACATTTGGCATAAAATTAACCCTTTTGGTCCAAATTCGTCGTTTAATTCCTACTGCATTACAATAGCTTACATGTGTATTATAATTCCTGACTTTAAACAGCTGCAATGGTAGTTTTAATTACGATACACAGATGTAATTAGGCTTAAATAAAAGGTGAATATGGCTTTTTTCCAACTTCGTAGTAAAAATGCTTTAATATCCCAATTAGGGGCAAATCTTTAACTGTTTGTGTGATGCTGGATCACTGAACTTTCTGTTTATATTCATGATTAATTTCAACTTTAAACTGCTGCATGGGCACCTCTAATTGATATAAATGGATGTAATTGCGCTAGATGAAAGGTGGTGATGTATATTTTCCAAGAAGAGTAATAAAAGCGATTTATCTTAGTTTGTAACTAAGCTTGGTATGCTGCAGCACCATGCTTTCTGCGTCTACTCACTACAAGTTACGTCTTTAAACTGCTGCAGTGGAAGTTCTAGGTAAGATCAAATGGATGTATTTTAGGCTAAAAAGAAAGGTGAAGATGTATATTTAAAGATTATTAAAAGCGTAATACAACAAGAGTATTAAAAGCGATTTAATGTAATTAGAACCAAGTTACGGTTGTTTCTCTCTGCTGTAGCATCGTGCTTTCTGCATCATTTCACCTCAAGTTACGTTTTTAAACTGCAGCAGCAGTTCTAATTAAGATAAATGGATGTAATTGGGCTTAAATGAAAGGTGGGAATGTATATTTTCCAACAATGGTAAAATACACTCATTTATCTTAAGTAGAACTGCCTCTGTAGCCATTAAACAAGTCACTTCAGGTGAATAGAAAAAAAGCACAGTTACAGCATAGAGAAGCAGCCGTAGCTTAACTCTTAACTGTTATAAATGTTTTTATTGCCTTGTTGGAAAATATACACACCCCCTTTCATCTAAGCCTAATACCATTCATTTATCTAAATTAGAAATGCCACTGCAGTAGTTAATCACATACACTGCAGTAAGTAGATGCAGAAAGAACATTACTACAGCATAGAGAAACAGCCGTCAACTATAAGCCAATCAGTATCACCTGTCGTCTAGCAAATTGTTCGAAATAGTTTTGTCAGAACACATAACCATATCTGTAATAGAACAATACTTAATAATAATCAACATGGATTTCGGGCGAATTTTTCCACCATCACCAATCTCTAGCTTTTTATAGTGATATTTTTTACAACATGGATCACAATATACTGACCGATGTTGTTTACTTCGACATTATGAAGGCATTCGAAAAGTTAACCCACACCCTACTGATACACTCTTTACAGCAATATGGTATTGTTGGACCAATTCTAATGTGGATACAAAAATGGTTAACAGACATACACCAACAGGTATTACTACTTGGCAACTATTTAACCCCCCTTCATCGGTTACCATTGGAGTAGTGCAGGGTTCCGTACACGGTCCACTTTTATTCCTTCTTTTCTTCAATACACTTGGATAAAATTATCCTGAATTACTAGCTAGATTCGTCAATGACACGAAAATTAAACGCCCATTCCTATCCAACAATGATAATATGATATTCCAAGTCCAACTCAATAATTTTTTTTCTTGGTTTTCGATCTGACAATTTTGCAAGTCCATCCGGATAAATCCGGTATCATGTATTTTAATATTCATAATCCAGGAATGACTTACTATTGGGGTCAAAATGAGCTCCCAAAATTAACACAGGTTACCGATCTTGGTGTTATAATTACAGCAGATTTAAAATTCGACACGCACATTAATGCCATTGCCCATAAGGCAACTGGTATTACGTTTCTTATAAACCACACTATTTCCTCCAGACATCAATCTGTATTTAAAACTGTTTCTGACGTTGGTTAGACCAATCATAGAATATGCTACTGATCTGTGGTTCCCAATATTAATAAAATATCATAACGCCCTTAAAATATACAAAGACGTACTGCAAAGAATATTCTTGGCTACGAAACTTACCTTATCCTACAAGACTACGGATTCTGAATCTTCACTTAATTGGGTGGCGTCTTGCATACAAAATTATTAAATGTGGCTATGGTGGCCAATGTACAAGGAATATTTTCACATTAATTTCGCATCCACGTCATACGCATGGTCATCCATATAGAATTCAACGTCCACAGTTACGCAAATCAAAAACACTCGGTTTCTTTTCGTACCGTATGATCCAAATTTGGAATAACCTGCCTGTTGAGGTGGTTGAGGCCACAACGGTTGATTCTTTTAAAAACAAGTTGGATTCACATTTCTCAAACTCCCATCAACAATTCCAAACTTTATTTTAACTGTAAACTTCTTATTGACATACGCAACCAAATCCACATAAAAATTCACATGTCTTGCATGTAATCTCACAAATACAGATTTCAAATTTAGATTTGGTGGAGAGTTTGCAGTAAGAGTATTTTACCTTTTGTTACCATGTGTGATAATGGCTGGAGTGTCATCTAATGGTTTATGAACAACGTTAAGCTAATTTGTTTATTGTTGAAGGTAGGACAATGTTTCATTATTTAACTTATTACACCATCATTGTTTGCATTGTTCACTTGGTCCCCAGTAACTTGATTTAGCTATGTATACATACATTAAACGTCACCCTTGTTTTTGTATCTTTTTTTGGGGGTGTGTTTGAGCTCATTTTTGCTACACAGCCAATTGTTACTATAGCTCGAGTGTAATAAAGTAAAGTAAAGTAAGCCGTAGCTTAGCTCCTATATGATAAATCATTTTCAGAACCCTTAATGGAAAATATACATCACCACCTTTCATCTAAGCCTAATTACATACTTTATCTTAACAGTCTTGGCCGTTGACGACAAACTAACCTTCTCGGCCTTGGTGACAAACTAAACCTCTCTGCCTTGGTGCAAACTAACACCCTTGGCCTTAGCGACAAGCTTACCAATTAGAATTGCCGCTACAATATAGTTTAAAGACATAACTTGCGGTGCAGGTGCAGAAAGCAACGTGTTACAGCACCGAGAAACTTGCTTAGCTTATCTCCTAATTATGATAAATCCTACTTATTGCTTTTGTTGGAAAATAAACATCACCACCTTTCACCTTAGCCTAATTAATCATTTATCTTAAGTAGAACTGCTAGTGCAGCAGTTAAAAGTTGAAATTAGCTAAGGACACAGATAGAAAATTCAGTGCTACTTATTACCGTAGTTATTTTTTATTTAAACCTAATTAAGTCTGAATATCGGAATTAGAAGTACCACTGCAGTGATTAAAGTCAGGAATTATAATACACATGTATGCTATTGTATGTAAATAGTACAAAAAGAACGTGTAGGAAGTAAACGACGAATCTGGGCCAAAAGGATTAATTCTATGCAAAACTAGTATAAGACCTTTTTTGAAGGAAATTTTATTTCGAACGTGGTATGTAACCAGTTTTTTTCAATGACCGTTTAGATGTTGCAAACAAATAAGTTATTTGGCCATCTTTAACCTTGGATATTTCAAATTGCCCACGGGCGCCAGAGGGGCACCCTACAGATTTTGGTTCAGGACATCGGACAATACTAGAATCAATCCTAAAATATTAGTTGTACCTTCTTTCAAGGTTACATGGATTGGCACCTACACTAAGACATTGGTTAACTTTCTTCATGAAATAACTCACATTCTATTGTGCAACGGTTGTTTTAATTTTTTTTAATTGGATAGTAATAATTTTAATTACACAGTAAATTTAAGAGTTTCAAAATAAAATGTACCAACAATGCAAACCACAAGTATCACACTACATAACTCCAAAAGAACAATTGTTAAAAATAACCAACTACAAAACCCAACAATTCAAAACAACATTTTACTTAAAATAAAGCTATGTACAATAAAACAAATTTCGAAGTGTTCACAAACAAAAGTATTACACCATCACTTAAGCTGCAGCCACAATCAAAAAAAAAAACTTATGCGTGACGTTTCTCGTCAGGTCATATTTGCGATGGTTAAGTTTGTGATGTCCTAAACAGTTTTTATATTTTTTCTTTCTTCGACTATGTTTAGACAAAGCTATTATATTACATTATATTTTATTTTTGAGTTGGCTTGATGTAATCAAAACTACGCTCCTACTTTCCCACACAACCTCATACAGTAAGTCCCAATTTCTGAATCGATAAAAGAACACTAACTAAATTATTCGTTGCATAATCTATGTTGCAAAGACAAGAAGATTTTAAACACAACATTCAAAATGACTGAATTTTCTAATCACACACCTTATTTTCCAGACCTTTTTGCAAAATACCCTGAATTTTCCGTGACATTTCTGTGTGTCCCAGATTTCCAGTCCGCCGAACACCCTGGTGTTACAATGTTTGTTTCGTCCCTTCTGGACCACATCAAGGCATCTGTCAACCCGAGGTTCCATGCATTTTACAAAATTAAACCTAGGATATGCATTGTGCGAATTGGTACGTTATGTATCGTGAAGAGTCGTGGTACGGATGGTGGGTGATTCCGTTAGAAAGAAGTGCAGTACTGGAAGAATAAACCGCGTTACGTGTATGGGCTGTGACGGTAGGTTTTTACCATGGAATAGTCTCAGCAGGAAATCACTTCCCTCGACGGCATCACACAGCTGAAGCACACCCTGTCACTCAAAACCACATCTCCAAGCATTACAAGTCTAGTTCTCCCGGTTGTATCATTTCACGGCATTTGTACGCCCACGGATCCCAGATTTCGCCGAACGGGCAAACAGAGGGAGGGTAACCGCAAACAAGCACGGCGAACAAACACAAGACCAGAATGAAGGCGAAGGTCAATCTTGCCAGCGTATCCATGACAGCAAACGTGATCAGCTTGTTATTCCTAGACAGAATAAACTGGTATTACTAACAAAGAGCTGCAGCAAACAGAACGGATACAAAAATTCACTGGCGTCTCTTATCTCTCTTTCGAAAGTGAAGGCAGTTGAAAGGAACAGAAACATCCTCTGCATAAAACTGCCAAAGAATTTCCTGCTCGTTGGGAAATCCCAGCTGAATACACAAATAGTAATTTATTCCGCTCACATTTCCTTCTAATAATAGCCGGTCATTGTTAAGACAATAGCTAAGACGTCATTACGACAATAGGTTACTTTCGTCACTTTCTATCACATTTCAGGTGACGATACTCGTTAAGTGAAGAAATCAAGCGAAGAAGAAAGGAAAGAAAGAAAAGACGATGTGTGTATGATACGACTAGCACTGAAAGTGTGCTTAAAACGAGTTTTTTTTTAAAGTTGGCCGCTTTATTTTTACAGCCAGTTTGGTTCCCTTGCCTTTCGAAGCTTTTCAATTCAAAATTTTGAATATCATCGTACCCCCTCCCCACCCCCTTGTGCAATATTCCCCCATTCTCAACTAAATCGTAATAATTCTTTTCGTACAGAACTATAATGGTGCGTTGCGATTTTTTTAAATAGAAAATAATAAACAATGAGTACTTAAACTAACCGTAGAGCTCAGTGTTGTCTCACCTCTTCAAAGTTATTTATAAATGCGCGATTAATTTTCAAATCCCTTAACGTGACGTCACTCACTGATGAAGGATCAGACTCATCAGCTCTTCGAGGTGGTTTGCCCACTAAAACCACCGACTGATGATGGACGGTCTGCAGTTTTTCTTGGCTAGGGTTGTCGTCACGCAAACCACCCTCCCTCACTCACCTAAAAGAAGGTAACAATAAATACAGATGCAAACCTACTTACGTTGCCTTTTGGACTTAAATGTAAGACTGCCTGAGCGGGAATTGAACCCACGACCTTTGGGACCAAAGGCCGGAGTCCTACCGCTCAGCCATACTGACACGGCCAACTGTAGGTTTTGGCCGTGCCAGTAT
>JAHWFP010223452.1:0-35298 GCA_023313725.1 Lithobius niger | reverse complement strand
CCCCCTCTCGTGGGAACTGGTGATGTCCCGATTTATTTAGCCCTGATGACGTCTTTTTAGGCGAAAGCGCTTGGCTGCATTAAATTTGAAGGTGTCTTAATGGCTGAAACTTCTTTTATTTTACTTCAAGACATCGTAAACACATATTTGATCAGAAATTTAGTTTTCAGGAAGACAGGACATGGGAGGAAGGGCACGGAAATACACTGGTTATTTGTACCCACATGGTTCTGACATTACTTTAGGCCAACAATACACACGCAGCCAAAGATCTGAAACGTACAGTAGGATAAGAAAAGAAAAAAGAAAAGAAAACATCTAAAATATGGAGCGAAACAATCCGCAACATAGAGACAAGTAAATGCAGCTGAAGACGTAGAGAGACAAGGCTGAATAACCACAGAATTATTAAGCTACATACGAATAAATCCAAGTACAAATTTTCTTTCAGGAAGCACTATATATCTTCATGCACTCTGCCCTGTTTCCGCGAATAATTACAGAGGTTGGTATCGTCCTTGTCTACGTTGGAGTTGTGGTCTGGGAAATATAATAATAATAATAATAATAATAATAATAATAATAATAATAATAATAATAATAATAATAATAATAAATAATAAAATAACTTTCTTTGCTCCATTTAAAGGGGACTAAAAGGAAGAAATCTAGAATAAAGGAGAATGGGGGTGGCTAGCCTCAAAGGCAGTTTTCAGGGCGCCATAGGTGAGCCCTTAAATTATACGTATTAAGTTTTTTTGCGGAAGTTATGTAATGACGGTGCCGTAACAATGTCATTTGGGAGAGAGTTCCAAACTGGAACCACTCTCGACCCAAAAATGCTCTCCTGCAATTCAGGTTATACTTGGGAGTCAGTATGTCAGCATGTCGAGTCAGCGAGTCAGCATGTCGAGTCATGCATGTCAGCATGTCGAGTCATCATGTCAGCATGTCGAGTCAGCATGTCGAGTCATGCATGTCAGCATGTCGAGTCAGCATATCGAGTCACATGCATGTCGAGTCATGCATGTCAGCATGTCGAGTCATGCATGTCAGCATGTCGAGTCAGCATGTCAGCATGTCGAGTCAACATGTCAAGTCATGCATGTCAGCATGTCGAGTCAGCATGTCGAGTCATACATGTCAGCATATCGAGTCAGCATGTCGAGTCATGCATGTCAGCATGTCGAGTCAGCATGTCGAGTCATGCATGTCAGCATGTCGAGTCAGCATGTCGAGTCAGCATGTCGATGGCCTTCACCAACATCAACAAGTCCTACATGAAAAACGTACCATGGTGCAAAAACCTTTTTTAAACTATTAACCGGATGACACTAGAAATAACGTAAAAATCTTATAAAAACTTACATAACGAAGGGGAACGGTCTGGAGGGGGGGGGCAGAGGCTGCGGCTATTTTAGAAATGTTGACTGCTGCAAGTCTCACATTTGATGACCAAAATTATATTTTTCTTCTAGTTTGGTCAAAGTTTTTTTTGAGCCCCCAACTTAAAAAAACTAAAAAAAATTTGGCCTCACAATTTTACTCGCTCCACCCCCCTCCCCCAACAGAAGAATGTGTTTAAAACCTAGTACCATCATATTTTCAACAAGTCTTAACAGCCTCTGTTGAGAAAGAAAAAAGGGAGGAAGTTAGGGTTCGGGTGTGTGATTTTTAGGATGTTTTTTGCTCGTCCAATTATCCGCGCTTCTAAAATGATCTAATTGCTTCGTTTTCCGCCCCATTACATTAACCGTTTCTTGCAGGAAACTTGTGTTCGGGTCACAGCCAATTGAATACTTTTTTTTTCCGGGCCTTTTCTTTTTTGACATCCGAAGCCGAAGCAAATGGGCCCACAAAAGTCACGTTCAATTCTCAACGAAACACAAAAGCTAACAGGACTGGAAGCAATGGTTGTGACACCTGTCTTTTTCCAAGAGACGAAATGTTCAGTAAGGAAAAAAATTGTTACACAAATGGATAAAGATATAAAAACAAAAAGTAAAAAAGAGAAGGAAAACAGAAGTCTATGGTTTGGATGGTAGCCAAGCAGATTTATTTCCGTATTAATGGGCAAAGCTAAAAAATGAATTCGAATTATGGACTTTAATGAAAGAAGTGGTTGATTTTGTATGTCATTGGTCACGTGGCGCAAGTGCTTTTAGGTTTCTTTTTATGTGTAATTTCTGATTAGGTTTCTTATTCATGATTAGAACTAACGAGTTCTTTCATAAATTCACGCCTATTTGGCTTTCCGTCCTGTTTAATACCCCAAAATAAAACGTGTTAAGGGTTCCCGCCAATGTTTTCGGTCGTTAGAAGTAGTGATATCAAACGCCAAGCTCTTACGCCAAATTAATCCCTCCGAGTAATAGTTCGAATGTTAAATGAAATTAATAAACAAAAACGGAACGTTAAATGTTTATAGTAAGGGTCTAAAAGTCAAAACCTAGAAGGAACACGGACAAGCTTTGACAGTCAGGGTCTAGGTGTAAAATTTCGTCAGTTTAGACCCTTACTACCCGGTGGTTAGCTTAGTTCTAGTCTATTCAGATAGAACGTGTGTATGACGGTTGTAGCATGTTTTCTTTGTTCTTAGAATATTGGTAAGGAACTTTAAAACAATTTTCTTGTGAAGTTTGGCATTTTGTCTTTTTATGCTTTTAGAATTTTTTTGTTATATTTCGTCGATTTATGGTAGAGGATAAGCAATAATACTCTCTGCTGCGAATATGCTGTCATGTTACTAAATCGAAAAATAATTTTAAACATAAAGCAAAGCATGAAACTTATGCCTACTACCACTGGATCGTCGCATGGATCTTTGTAGGAGGATTTACAGTTGTTCGTCAAAATGTATTTACTGCTGGCCACCGGGCAGTAAGGGTCTAATGCTTACCAGCCTCTTACTGAAGAAATTTTACACCTAGACCCTGACTGTCGAAGCTTGTCCGTGTTCCTTCTAGGTTTTGACTTTTAGACCCTTACTGTAAACATTTAACGTTTTGTTTTTGTTTATTAATTCGTGTTACTTTTAGAATTGCAGCTAAACTGTAAAACAGTGCAAAGCTGAGAGTTTAACACAGAGACCCTAGGCTGACCCTTACTAACCCGGCTATCACCAGTGTTAACAATAGAAACAAATCCTGTAATCTTCAGTCTACGTCTTGCAGCTGGCGTTTGCTAATTGGCATTGTTGCATAGTAACTACGTTTAAAACAATGTAAAACAATCAATCTGGTCGTTTAGAGCACCGTAACCCCTAAACCACTTGACCAATTAGAAAAGGCCTTATGGAAAGGGCACATCTACGGAGCAATACCTGTGTAATGAGCTAAGAACCAGCTTTCTAGAATAAATAGTTTGACCTGTAGAGAGGACAAACGAAAGGTACATCCCCAGAAGAACAAGACCAAGAACAAGACCAAGAACAAGAAGTTGTCTATTTGGTCCCTCTCTGTATCTCGGGTTTGGCTGGACCGAATTTCACAATTTTTGAACTGCAGACAGGCCTTGACTAGTCAAGGCTAGATTCCAAATTTAGTTTAAAGATTATAAGCACTCAAAGTTGAAAGTTTACCACAGAGGTCCTAAGTCGACCCTTACTAACACTGGCTATCGCCAGTGTTAATATATGAAAATTACTTACTGCGTAATTTTCAGTTATTTCATTTAACGTTCGAAGTCTTAGTCGGTGGGATTAACTTCGCAAAATAGCTTGGTGTTTGATATCATGAATTCAAACGGCCGTAAACCTGGGCGGGAATCCTTAACAAGTTTTATTTTGGAATATATCACATTTTTTTTGGTTCAAATTAATAAAAATTCTTTTTTTTTCTTAGATAACGATGGAAAAGCTGAAAATCCAGTTTTACAGTCCCTATCATGAAAAGTTTTAAAATTTGGGCTCTGGCTTTAATTGTAGATAATAGATATCCGTGAGGAGTGGCAGTTTACCGGTGATAATTACTCGTTAGCGAGAAACGGCAAGTCCAATATCGAGGGGGTGGAGGGAAATCCCACGAGCCGCACCAGCACGAGTGGATTTCCCTAAACCCAAGATATTGGACTAGCCGTTTCTCACAAACGAAGAATTATTGCCGGTAAACTGCTTTCTCCTCACGGATATCTATTACTAAATCCAGAAACAGAAATCACAAAAAGAAAAAGAATGCATGTGGAGAAATTGAAATAAATCGGAGGGTGGGTTTGGAAGTTATCATGAACACAGACAGACACAGTGACAGATGGACAGAAACACGCACGTAGTGAAAATCTACTTTCGGGAACTCTAAAATAATAATGATATGGCATTTACGTATTTGTTATTACTAAGATCGCAGATGTCGACACCAAAGCAAGTCGCATACGCACTTTTAAGTATTACAAGCCAAAGCCCGTACTGTGCACGGATGGTGTTGGATGCACCCTTTGCAACACTGGTACGATTCGGTCTCTCGTATATGTATGTTCAGTGTCCATGCTTCAGCAAACTAAGTTTTTCAATCATATTTTTGCGCACACCGGCTAACAACCGCTGAGTTTCGTTCGCTGCGCTCACTCAATCAGCGCATTTGCTACAGTCGTTCCTCCTTTGGTTAGCGTAAACATATGAAATGAAGCTGGATTTGTTTTAAAAATAAACAAACTATAATTTCTTTTAGTGCATTGTTACTGCCAGGCATAAACGTCGGGCAGATGACCGGAAGCGGTTAATGTCCGCTACAAAGCCCTTCTGTGAACAGCCGGTTATTTTCCCGTTTGTTGTCATTTGTTACCGATTGTTTCGCTTGGCTGGCAAAACGTTTTTACAGTATTTCGACGGCTAGCAATGCGGTTGCATGTTTTTCGTACACCTAACTTGTTATTAGCAGTTGGCACGGGCACCTAAATTGTTCAGAAGCAGTGACCATTTTGATGGCTAGTTCGCCGAATTAAGGGTTAATATACAGATTCAAAATTATCGCTCTTCCAAATTATGTTTGAGGCGTTACCGAGTCCAACACACACACTGCCCTGGTCGGCATAAGCTGGTAGGAACTTTTACAGGGCCCCCTTTCTAGGCAGGCAACTAAGCTAAGCTCTGCAACCGCTTAGAAATTTTATTACATAAGTTTGTAATGACTAGCTTGGTGACGTCATGGTAGTCCTTAAAATTTCCACATGAAACTACATGTCAATCCGATTGGGCTGGGTAATATTGAATTGCAAAGAAGTCTAATTCTAACAAAATGCGAGAAACCCTAAAACAATCGTGCAATGTAAGTTACATTGTGTGGGTGCTAACATTGACTGAAGCAAAGACTGGTAATGCTGCCTTATATAGGCATTTGCACCAGTTGCACGCCTGGTGGACATGCATTATCATTAAACAATTACATCAGCCTTAGTGGGAGGGTAATAAAACAACTGGGGTGGCACATATTCTTATGGAAAGCAACATTCGGCAAGCGTCATAATCAGGAGGGCACAAGTTTGGAGGGCAAATGGGAAGAAACGCGTGTTGTTACTACGGTGGTCTATTGGGAAAAACAACAACTTTCCTGGTACAGAGGTGTGCCCCACCACATACACTCCAACTCGTATGATCGCAGAAACATAAATCCAATAAAACGTAACTCGCAAAAACACTTAATAAAATCAGAAAAAGCCCAAATTTCGATAACCTGGATCTTTTACATGTCACAATCGACAGGAGCACATTGTATCGCAGGGCCCTTCTCTTCCCAAAAATGCTTGGTAGGGCTTAGGTCAGGCTCGAAGCCGGGACCTCTGTCTTATGAGGTGGTCTGGCTGACCTTAGGGTCACTTTTCCCCATAAAAATTGTTCAATACCACAGAAAGGGTACTTGATGACAAAAAGCACCCTCCAGCTACAATGCGAAATCAAATATGAAAATAAAAATATAAATAAAACCATTAGATTTAGTAGTTTGAACTTAAAAGAGATTTGGTAGGGGTATACAACTGAATTTTTCTGAGGTATTCCTTTGCAAATGGTGGGAAGAAGGGGACCGGTTTAAGGGTCCCGCGGTTATTAAGGGCCCACTACAGGTTTATGCACCAACCAGTCGGAGAGCTATGGCATGTTCGTGATAGGATCAGAAGGGGAGAAAAAAAATACAGTCTTCGATCGCTTCTGCCCTTCGGACCTCACCTTCCTACGTGACTACAATGGACGAGTCCAACGTAATGGGAAATAAAGCGAGGGGTAAATAGCTCCAGGCTATGATTACAGGCTCTGGGAGGAGTGAACTGCCCTTCCGGTGTATATTCTGCGAGTTTATGACTAGACGATGTCACTTGCGAATGCCTACCAGCCTGCCTAGCTAACGATTACGCCTTGGCTACTGCCGCTTCGTGAGCTGCATCGAGAGTGGAAGCTGCCCGATCGTTCTTTATTCTCGCGGGTTGGGCTTCACGCCGGGCCTTCGTGCAGCGCAGGCAAATCGTTCGTCGAGTGAGAACAACGATGGTACCGTTTGTTAATTAAACATGACTAATGACGTATATCGCGTCGCGGGGATTAAGAAGAGCCGTGTGCTAGCGGCCTGAAAACGCATCATAATTCCTAAAGCAATCTAATTTGGGAGAGTTGACAGTTGTTGTTATCACTCCTAAACGTGTTTATTTAGATGATGGTTTGTGGGCATGGGGACGGAGAATTTTTAACTTTCTGCTTTTGATTTATTTGTGAGGATGTTGTCGTCGTGTGCTAACTCGGCGCTAACAGAAATGGATTAATTCGGTGGTTGAACTTCGAGCTTCCGACTTACGCTCCAGTGCGATTTGTATTATGCTTAATTTTTGTCTAGCATATTCTAATCGACAGATTAGATTAGTCATATTATTTTAACAAATCGTGCTATCTTAAATTATTAAAATTTCATCCCAACTAAACGGCCCGAATGTTATTTTTTCTCCCGGCTTCGCATTTGCGAATTCGTGTAAATAATGGCAGGACTTGGACTCTTTTAGGGCCTCTACATACTGGTCCTAATTGCGTTAGGATGGTGCCACCGTGGCGGCTAATCAACAAGTCTGCAGCCACCATGGTGGTGCCACCAGTACGACCAGCAACACTCATTTGAAAGTTCACAATACACGTCAATATAATCTGGCCGCACTGCCAGAACGCCTAATGCGCAGCATCCAATTGAAAACAATGGAATCATGTGGTGGCGCTGCCAGTTGGTGGCTCCAAAAATTGCATCGTAAAGCCACAAGAGTTTCGTGGCGCTGGCAAAGACGAATATCAGGGTGGCATTCAAAAGCTCTTGATGAAATTCCCGGATTTTTCCAGGTTTTCCAAACCAATACTGACACTTTTCCCTGATTTTTTTTTTTTTTTTTGTCGAGGGAAGATACAGTACAGAACTAAAAAAAAAATGTTTTTCACATTTCACTAATTCGCAATAAATGTATCGTATTGCTTTGCTAATTCAAAAATTGCACTCCCCTAACTGGCATTGGTAAAGAGTAGAAAAAGGTCATAATCTGACCAAAACTAGAAACACACTCAGGCCCACATTACTTAGGTCTAAGGAGTTTTCACTTTATCAGAAATAAAACAAAACGGACATGAAGTTTGAATTGAAATAAAGTGAAAGTTTTTGCTATATCCGAATTAGCTATTCTTTATAGGTGAAAGAGACGTTCTGGAAACTGTTCAAATTCCCTGACTTTCAGTATATATTTATCAAATTCCCTGAACTTTCCCTGAATTTTCCAGACTTCATAAATTTCCTGAATTTTCCTGGTTTTTCCGATTTTTCACACTAGAACTCAACTCTGAATATGTAGGACTCCGCAGACGCAATTAGTGTTCCCAGCTCGAGTGACCTAAAACTCGGGTTCTCTTACGATTTATAACACCCCCCCCCCTCCAAACGCCGGGTTTGGCTGAGCCAAACACTCAGGTTTTTTGGGTTTTACATTATAGTGAAATAAAGGCGTTCTCTTTCCATTTTGGACCATTTTCGCTCCATTATTTTCGCATTTTTGCTTCTTTATGAAGCATTTTAGTTAAAGACAAGTGAGATGTGAGTAAGCTAGGTTACACCTGCGTGGTTACCGGTCGGTGATGGGACTGATCGGGCAAGCAAGAAAGCCTCCTCATTCCCCCATTGCCATAAACAACCAGCTTTGTAGCTTGCTTATTTCCTGTTCGAGCTACGGGCTGTATCTTGCTCACCTCGTGGCTACGTTACTGCGAACGCGAAACTTTAGTCTTTTACTGACGTTAATGAAAGCTAATTTTAAACGAACACTTTTAATGCTTTCTAAGGTCCTACTTACCGATTAAAGACGGAAAGCCCAAGATTCAACAATAGTTGAATAAATACAGATGCAAACCTATTTACGTTGCCTTTTGGACTTATATGTCAGACTGCCTGAGCGGGGAATCGAACCCACGACATTTGAACCAAAGGCCGAGGTTCTAACGCTGAGCCATACTGACACGGCCATTGGATATTGTCCATAGGCAGCATTTAATAGGACCGTGTCAGTATGGCTCAGCAGTAGGACCTCGGCCTTTGGTTTCAAAGGTCGTAGATTCGATTCCCCGCTCAGGCAGTCTGACATATAACTCCAAAAGGTAACGTAAATAGTTTGCATCTGTATTTATTTTCCTACTAAACGAGTTAGGATCGGCACAGTAACTGTGCTAGTATAGAATTTGTTTAACAAGTTTAAGATTTTTTCTAAAAAGTGTAAGTATAGTTAATAAATATTACAAGTTTGCTTTATTTTTTTTTTAATGCAATGTTAACAATATTACGGAGTGAGACTTATGAACCCTCGTTGTGTCTTGTTAAATTTTGTGTAAAACCCAGGTTTCATATTTTTCGAACCCGGGGTTGGCATTTAGGCCTGGTTTGGAAAAACTAGAAGCCATCGGACCGTGTGGTGGCGCGGCCGTGGTGACCCAGTCTGTATAAGCCCTTATGGCTTTGTTCTATTGGCCGTTTCTGGCACGTTTTGTAGACTAGTCGAAGGCACTTAGCATGGTTTGAGATAACGCACAAAATAAGCACTTAGGGAGTGCACCATGACAAATTAGGACAGCATGAATTGCTAACTTACTCTTTGCAGGTTTGGTTAAAGAACCGGTCATTATTTAACCAAAACTCAAATAATTTTATGGTTACGGAGAGGATGTAACGGAAAGTCTTAACATTGTAAAAAAATTCAGCCATATGCACAAATGGTATTCTGTGCAAATCACCATGTGACCACCTGAGTTTGAGAGTTTTGTGCGCATGCGTGTGGAATCCGGAGAAGGATGAACTCTTGGTAGCGACTGGGATTCTGAACTTGACCGTGCGAGATGGCTGTTCTGACTTGCTGTCAGATGCAGCCATAGTTGACTTTCCGTTGTTTTATTCACATTGTCGAAGAGGAAACCATTGGAGGTCAAACCGTGGTTGAACAAGTTTTCCCATGTCAAGATTTGTGCTTCAATTCCCATTGCTCATTCCGATCTCTAAACTGCATTGTGGCTTTGCGCATTATTGAGGCAAGTAGTGTACTTAATTGCATTGGGCTGGATTGATACTTGGGTGGGTGACCACCTGGGAATCTGGCTGTTGCAGACATAGGGCCTTAGGGCCTCGGGCAGATGACCAGGAGTGGTTAACGCTCGTTAAACCCTTTGACTCTTTGTACTTAATTGCTTTTACTGTAAGCCTGTTATGAGCTAGAAACTTGTATTGTTGTATAATTCCGGAGAAGTTAATCATCAGCCTTGTCGCACTTCAAATAAATGTTCAACGTTGGTTTTAAAATTTGGTATCAAAGGCGTATTTTGTTTCAAGAGTGTTCATAGTTTGCTTCAGTTGGCGAGACTCCCCTTTGCATTTCAACTGCTCTCCCTCCTTCCTACAGGCGCCAGTCCTTTCCATTACTTCCCCCAACAGTTCTAAAATCCGTCAAATCGTAGTGAGTCCTTCGAACGGTACCACTTAATTACAAGTAATTAATTAACGTATATAAAAACGTTTTTACGGAATGTAAAGATCCATGGTCGATTGGGTGTGTCCAATATGGCGTGTGTATGAATGCCAGGCTGTTGTCAGCCCTTCATTGTCATTTTTAATGGGTTTTTTTTAAATAGTTGTAAGTATTAACCTTTTGGGAGAGTTAAAGGTTTAATTTCGGGAGCTCATTTTACTGATTGTTGTTGTTTGTATGTACCTTAGGTGACCAAGGAAAATATGTGAAGCGATTTTCCGAAAATTAAATTGATGTTATGTACATGCCTTGTGGTTCAATGCCTACCAGGAGGCGACTGTATTTTACATACGGTCATTATTTATTTCTGGGGGAGGGGGATGAGAAAAATTGGGGGATCCATGGATTTTTTGTGGCCATCAAGACCGGGGTCGTATCTTTTTCGGACACTTTCGAAGGAGGTCATACATTTACCGTAAGGGGGGGGGGTCACCAAAAAAATGAGGAAAAAAGTCATTTTTGTATATCAAATAATTTCTAACTTTCTAAAAATGCCGTAGCTTGTGGGGAGTCCCAGACGCTCCCATCATGTAAGTTTTTTTATGATTTTTACCTGACGCTCGACGCGCCATTAAGCCTCTCACCCCTCCCCCCTTTTCCCGAGTTTCTTGTGTTAGCCAGTGAATATTTCCTACAACAACTTTTCAAAAATGTTTTTGCACCTTTGGGTATTTTTCATTTTACACGGGGTTGTCGGTGTGAAGGACATGGACATGCTTACTCCAATACGCCAATATGCATTCCGTATATTAAAAGTTATCCTGCCGCCATGAATGAACTTCGGTGCAGAGATGGTTAGGTCATGGCTCGTTTTTCACACAATTGGAAACTTGTGGTACGCGAAATCCAATTTTTTAATTAGTCCATAGGAATTCATCTACACTTAAGCAAAGACATCGGAAGAAGCTTACTTTTTTTTTGTGGTGGGAGGTGAGGGGGAGGGGGGGGGGGTTGGAAAATTTTTTTAACTTTGTGGGGCGGTCTTTTTTTTCCAAGATCTTGGGAGTGAGGGGGAAGTCATCGAAAATATGGAGATATATTTTCAATTCGTATGCTCCTCCACCCCCTTCCCATACTCAAATAATGACCAGTCCCTAATACAGGTATTTAGCCTATTACCTACTAATTAGTATTGCCTATTAATTAGTATTACTTAAATACAAACGCAAACCTATACTTCCGTTGCGTTTTGGATTTAACTATCAGACGGCCTGAGTGAGGAAAACAACCTTTCTAAGCTCTAACGCTTAATCATGTTTGTGCATGCTAAATCCTGCTCGTCGCTGTTGCCTTTTAAACCGTGGCAGTGTGGCTGAGCGATTGGGTTTCGGCTTTTACAGTATAATTACCGTCTATGATCCGACCTTAGCGAAATATATATATACACACACACACATATTTCGCTAAGGTCGGGACCAGGGTAGATTAGTAGGTAGTGACGCTTTTCTGAAAACGTGTTATAAAATAATACCTGCTTCCACCAACGGCACCAAAAGGTAGTACTTGTCAGGTTCTCGTAGGAGGCGAAACTTGAAAAAAAAAAAATGGCTGTATCGTTACGATTGTAACCATGGTAATAGCGACAATACCTGCGGAAAATGACGAAATACTCGTGCGTGAGCAACATCTGAAGTTGAACTTATTCTGTGTTCGATTCAAACTGTATATAGTACGTTACAATAAATGTAAACCACGAAAAAAGCTTCAGCCTGAATCGCCGATGAGCACGCTTCTCGGACGTTCTCGGAACACAAAACCGTGCGTTGTACTTAGCTCCACTCGTAACAACAACGCGTTTTAAAACTGAATGTTGGCTTTAAAAAATAAAACTTGATCAAACAGTTATGATGTTTCTTAATATTATTTTAATGTCCTAGTCTGAATTATGATATATTTTAAGCGATTAATTTTGTATTCTTATCGTGATCAATTTGCTTTAGTGACGCTGAATAGTTTTGATCCCCATGATGCTTTGCGCTTCCCGTTACTTGACGACAGCGTCCTCTGGCGGTAACTCGCTGACAGCAGATACTGGTTACGGTCAAATGTTTATCGTTGTCAGAGACAGAGTGGCACTGTATACCTACCTATACAGTATGTCTCAGAAGTTCTGAACCAGGTAGGCGATAGGCCTAGCCTATGGTGTAGGCCTGTACTACACCCAGAGTAGAGTCCTGGGATCGAGTCCTGGGTTTACAGCGAGTGAGCGCCTGTGGAAGACATTTGCTACTCCAATTAGGTGCATATTTTGCTGATAGTTTGCTGATTTGTACACCTTAGGCCTAATATGGTATAGGCCTATACTGTATAGGCCTACCTGGTTCAGGACTTCTGAGACATACGATATATTCTCAGCCCTGGTCGGGACATAGATGGGGAAATCAGGGTAGCCAGTAGATAATGCGATAGGGCGCGTGTGTTCATTCTTTTTACGGTAGCAATGGTAAAGGGCGAGCGTGTTCATTCTTGGCACGGTAGCAGTAAAAAAGGGCGAGTGAAGGGTATTGTCGCTTACGTATTCACACAAAAAAATCGAAGGTCAAACAAACGTACACTGGCTAACAAACGCAGATTTCCTTTGTTAATTATTCTTTGAATTTTTTATCAGGCAACACATGAAGCGCAATATTGGATGGTGTGTTTCAGTATCAGTTCTAACCCAGCCCAAATCGAAGTGCTCCTAAAAAACCAAAAGCCAGTGCGACAACTAGCATTTCTGATTTTGCGTCCATTTTATCTTGATGGAGGCCATGGCGTTTTTAGGACGATGTCCTGGATCTGCTTCGTCAACGACACTTCAATGCAAGTAAAGTCATGCCTTCATGGTTGTAAATTATAAAATGCGCAACGGAACCCCCGAAAAAAAATTATGTCATTAATCATTGACTGCAAATTATACAATAAATTGCATTTGCTTCTCCCCGGGTTAATCAAAATTTGCTCACTGGCGCGTGCACGAATAATATTGCTATGATTTATGATGTGTTGACGTCTTCCCAATAATTGACTTCAGGTAGTTGGAAAGCTAAATATGGCAAGTGGAAATTCGAATTCGCTTGGTAATGTACATTTTAACGTCGGGGGAGCAACAGACATTTCCTAGAGTCCTAAAATGCAATGCGCAAGTCAACTAGGGTGAGAAGAGCTTTCAAAATGGGACATGCTTTTCTAATTTTATTTTCTGATGTTGCAGAAAGTAGTTTGAATTTCCAGAGAATATTGATCAACAACTAGGTATGATGATGGAGAAAACTTACGATATTACGGGTGATGGCGCTTCCTTTAATAAATATTGCAAATGCACGATGGTACATTAAATGACATGAAGTTTAAACACTTCAAATGTTGTACTGAATTCTGTATAAGGATTAATCGATTATGTTGGAAGCCAGCGTTGGCTTGCTTTCTCCCCTCCGTTGCTACATGGTGGTTAGAGGACCGGAAATAGGTAGCAGGAAGTATATGTGTGTGCAACCTTTCACTTTCAGCAGCGTCATAGACCATGGGTATCGCTGTGGCATCATTTACCTCTACTATTTTCTTTTTAATGACTGTCATTTATTTATACGTACAAAATGATAATTATTAAAAAAAAATTAGAAAATAGATCAATTTTTGATTTTTCGAACACCGTACGAAAAACCGACACAAAATCCGAATCGGTTTCATTTTCGGTTTCGGTTACCGACCCAACCCTAGTAGTTAACAGGGGTAATAGAACTACATTATACCTGTGTATTCCTGGACTGTAGTGTGGGTTAGTTGTAGATAGTTTTTAAAGTTATTTTTAAGTTAGAAGAGAGTGTATGGCGTTGGGGCCATTTACACTCTCGTAATAAACTTCAACTTGAGTATTTGAGTGATAGATTTTCCACGGACAAGACAGCATGTTTAAATTATAAGGAAAAGGACGCAGAGGCACAGGGCAGGACAAAAAATACATTTAGAAGAAGTCAACAAGAAGGTGCAAGCATTTAGTTTTGTAAAGTTTGTAAAAAAAAAAAAGATTGTGTTTAATAGTTTATGAATTTTCCACGGTTATATGGACAATATGCATTATTCATTGAATAGCTGCATTATTGAAAAGGTTGCACTCGCGTTTTATGGCCTAAAAATAAAAGGTATTAAAAACAAAAAGGCGCATCCCGGAAGCAAACCCGACAGGGAGTGTCAAATTATCCTTTTTGTCCCCCCCCCCCCCCTCGCTTCCCAGATTTGCTGACGTTGGCCCGGCCTTGGTCCCAAGCCTACAGCGATATTGAAACATTGAAGCTTGTTAATTCTGTTCAAAAATACAAGTAACAAAAAAAGTATTGCTCACCTTAAATGTGAAATGAAATTTGTCACTTAACAGAAAAGGGACGTCGTTCGGTGCAGCAGATGTCAACTGTATTTGGGCCTCAATGTTATAAAGATCATAACCCATGTTTCTGATACACCGAGTTAAATGTTTCTTGCATGTATATTATCAGAAATGAACAGGGCCTACGGAACTTATTTTCTGAATTTTCACTTACATTTAGCCCCCCCCCCCCTCCCTCTCACTAGGCGACCAGGTAGTGCGGCCAGTGGTCATCGCGGCCAAAAAAAAAACCACAGCGACGTACACCGCGGCCACGTACGTTTTCCCTTGATTATTCTTGATCACGTGAAAAATGAATACGGAGCAAGTATTGCCGCCCCTGTGGTCGCCTGAAGGCCGTCCGGGATCCCAGTGGCCGCTGCGACTTGATTGGCCGTAGCGGCCAAGTGTGCGGTGCTGTATACAAACACCGTAAACATTCTCATTGGCCGCAGCGATCTGGTCGCGCAACTTGCTGCCTAGTGCGCGGGGCACTTAATATTGAAAGGCGGAAAGCAAATTTGGAAAGATAGAAATTATTAAAAAAAAAAAACAATAAAATATCGCTATTAGGGCCACGCGCACTGGGCGGCCAGGTTGTGCGGCCAGTGGTCGTCGCGGCCCAAATACACGGCCATGTCCCCGTTTCACATTGATAATTCTCGATCACGTGGTGAAAAATGAACACGGAGCAAAGATGGTAGCCTGCACGCCTACCGGCATCCCGGTGGCCGCTGCGACTGACTTGCTATATATACCTAACTTGCCTTTATATACCATACGCATTCTCGTTGGCCGCAGCGAACTGGTTGCTTAAGGCGCAGGAACTCTTAATAACTTAAGTTCACTATAGTCGTTTGCTACAGAAGAAAGAATGAATTGTCCTCTCCTCTTCGGGGAATAAAGAGGTGTGGAGGAGTGGTAATAAGAAACGGGACGTTATGGCCGTTGGATGATTGTCTGTCGGGGGGGGGGGGGGAGAGGGGGAAGGAATTTTGAAGGGAAGGCCCGGATTCGGGAAGGAGTATACGAATTATTCAACTCGTAACAACACTTTCGAGGGTTTTCCCCCACAACAAGAACGAACAGGGTTATTGGTAAATTACACCACGTCACACATCTGGGTCAAAGAAACTTAATCAGAAACGTTACTATTTAAGCAAGCTATTTCAGGATTGAAGTTAATTCGATTATAATTAAAGGTAGCCGTGCGTTGCATTTCGTCAACACAAAACACAAAGAAAACTAATTCGCTCAAACACATCGAACGGCAACTGGAATATCAGCGAACAATCTTCAGCAGTAGCGTGCACAGACAACCGAGTGGGCAGGGGCAACTCGGCACGCTGAGGCTTTATTTTTCTGGGGACTATTTTTGGCCCCTTTCTTGGGCTTCCTGGATTTCTTTGTCCCTTTTATGGCTCTCGGCCCTTTCTCCTCGCTCTACCAGCATTTTCAGTGCAGAATAGCAAAAGTTTTTTCTTTAAAAAGGGCAAAAAAGGGCAGGGGCAATGCCCCCCCCCCCCCAGTAAAAGTACAACAGGGATTAGCGAAAATGGCGAAGGCTACGTACACCTACACGCTCTACTGCGGTTACTCTGAATATATAAATGGTGCACAACTCATGCTAGTAAACACACTCTAGCCTTGATTGATGCTGCCACTAATTATATTCGGTAAACTATATCGTATTCCACCGTTACATCCCTGACCGTTAAATCCCTGCCCTACACAAAAATTCCCTTATCTTCGTTACGAAAACATATCTGCTAGGCTTAATATTATAAGTTGAATATTATAAGTCTTTACCTGATCAGGGCTTTGTCGTGAAGCGCAGAGAGATAAGCGCATCGTGAAGTCAGAAATTAGGACGGGTCAAGACGTATTTCTCAGCATGAAACGTGAAACTGGGCTTTACCGCGTACAAAAGGCCATGAAACTAACTTCCCAACTTCGGGTATAAAGTGCAGAAAATATGATGTCGGATGCTTACATCAAGAATGATCCAACTGAAACATCCCGACACCGGGCAAAACCAGAAGTGGCTGATCCAGGCCAGCAAACCTTTCCACCGGAAGCCTGGTCGTTTAGTCTCTCTTGGCAAGGATCCGTCATGCATTATAACAAGGTAAAAGAGAATTTGCATTTAAAGTTAAAATTTGATCGTATTGGATATTTATAGTTGAAACTTAGTGAAATTAAGACAAAATTGTAGCTTCACTATTAAACTACCAAGAGAAAATAAAGTTAACCATTAAACATATTAAGTTACAACATAATACTTACACTATGAGACAAATAACTATTCGACTATAGAGTGCAACAAGAGGTGGCATCAGGAATCTCGGTATGGATCATACCCACACTGACCAAACCGTGAGAACCAAAAGAATAAGATTAAGAGCACAAAACCGCCGAAAGACACCACATATCCGCTTTTGCAATTTTTATTCAAAGAACCATACTAAATAACTAATAAAATACAAGATAATCAGGGTCTGGGGTTTCCAGTATGACACAGGAATGCTGTCTTCTATTTCCCTCCTTTTTATGAAGTTGAAGTTCGGGGTTGCGGTATTTTTCACGTAGAAGACATCGCTATGGCTGTTAAATCGGTCATTGACTTTTGAAAGCTGATTAGCAATCTGTTGGAAGATACTTCTCTTCCAAGTGTAACATGAAGTTGAAGTTAATTTAGACGCCCCCCCTTCCTTCTGTGTCGTCATCATGTTGATGAGTTTGTAGCTGAGCAGAATTGTTTCTTATATTTCAGTGGGGGGGGGGGCACAAAACCGCCATGCAGTAGCTTGCTGTAGGCTTGAAACGTTCCCAGCCGAAGCTAAGAAGACGTTTGAAGGCCAGAGACGGGGGGGGGGAGGGAGGGAAGGAGACAACTTTGCTAGGCAATTCCAATCGGAAATTTCTAGGATCTTTTACATGCCACAATCGACATGAGCACCTGTCATCACAGGGTCCTTCTCTTCCCGAAAACGCCAGGGGTGGTTGAGTTCAAGCTCAAGTTGGGACCTCTTACATATGAGATAATCGTGCTACCATTCGGCTATCTTGCCCCATCCAGAATCACCATGCATCAAAAATTATCTTAAAATCGTGCAAATGTAAGTCTAACCCTTTCGCTACTGGCGTCCTTGAAAAGTATTCGGGCCAAAAAGTTAAGTCATCTTTCTGTGGGGTCTCGGGGACCCCGAGCAAAGCGGGCTGCAACACAGCCCAGTGGTTAGCGCCCTCGTCTCCAAACCAAGAGGTTGTCGGCTGAAATCCCCCGACCGACCCAACTATCACAAAAAAGTCATTAGAAATAATTCAGTATTGCAAGGATTAAAATTCAGGAATAAAAAAAAAACTGAAAATTAAGGCTTAAATACCAACTATGTGTATAAAAGGAGCCCTCAATGTCGTTGCTATTGTTTTACTACTAAGGTTGATAAGCAGCTACCTATTAAAAGCAATACAGCTTTAAAACAAGCGGCTAAAGCGAGTACGTAGTCGCAACCGGTCTTCTGACACTTCTGCCACTTTTAATGTTGAGGCGGACACCTCTACCATGCACTGCAACAGCGATCTCTAAATCTAAAAGCAGTAACCATCACAATTTTGCTTTGTTTGTTCGACCAGGCAATTTTTATTTTATTTGGATGATTATTATTTATTTTGTATTATTGTAAAGGGCCTTTTAAGTGATTAGCGACTATCGTTTTAAATGCGTAAGAACGTAAGTTTGTTTGTTGGTAGTGTTATAAAACTCTTGTTACATTTTAAGCGTTTAAGATGTTCTTCGTTAAAATTATCTCATCTGACGCTCTAGTTATGAAAAACCCGGCCACCTCCCCCCCCCCAAAAAAAAAATCAACCAACAGACGGGTCATTAAGAGTTTGCTTTTGACATTTTATGGATTCTTAGCCTTGAAACAGACATCGCGTTAACGGCCGTGTTAACTTCCATTGCTGTAGGCTAATTAATACTCGTGTGACGTTTTATTCGTTTACAATGTTCTTCTTCAAAACTGCAACATCTGACGCTGTAGTTATGAATAACCCCTCAAAAAAATCAACGAACAGAGGGATTATTAAGAGTTTGGTTTCAAAATTTTAGGGATTCTTAACCTTGAAACAGATATCGTGCAGTGTTAACGAGGTAAACACCGAGGGAATTGCGGACAAACTCATTACAAACCGCGAAGTTTATTAGGCTACCTCGCTGAAACACAACGGGTGTGAACAGGAATGAGGGAAGCGTAATAAGATTGATGGAATGAAGAAGTATGGTGTAGCCGCGGATCTCTCAACCTTCGGTCTGGCAATGGAAAACAAATGTTGTTTGCGTCTTCTCGCCGACAAGTACCATCTTTTATTCTGCCTCTTTTGGATTCAGGAAGAAAAATGACCTAGCCTCATAAAATGGCCAAAATGGAAAGAGAATGGGAGGTACCGGAGGAAAGAGAAATAAGCTAAAAGAAAGAGGGGGCGAAATAAAAGGACGAAAAAGGGGAGGAAGGGTGGATGGAACCGGAGGAGGTGGGTTATGCCTCAAGACTCTTTTTGGCGAATGCCGAAATCATTAAGTGCGAATCTCGGGCTTGAATCCCGAAGGCTCTACTGCGGCTTTCGGGCAACACTTTCCTCAATGGCCCACGCGTCGGACGGGCCAACTGAGCGAAAAATCAATATCCACGTATATTATTTTTTGATATATGACGACAACACTCAGCATGATTCCAAAATATTTTGGAGGAGATGAACCGCCCAGCGTTTGTAATATTCGAAAACCTCCTGCGAGCACCTCCCCCTCGTCTCAAGTTTGAACTCGACCGTTTACGCTGCTGCACCCCAACGGCTTCACCACCGCCGGCACCCCCGACTTCACCCCTCCTTCAGAATGAAGAAGAAACGGAGAAAAAAGACTGAAAAGCCCTACGCCATCAGACATGAGCCAGGAAGGCAGGCCGGAATCCATTACAGTCGTATTAAAATTCCATTGCACCACATCTTAAGCAAAGAGCAAAGCTTCTGACCGACCTGAAAGAATGGATATTAATGGCATTGAGGTTACCCGGCCACCTCCTGCTGGCGCTTGTACTGATCCAGCACGTTCCTTGCAGCGTTTGTATATATCTGCGTTGGGCAGAGTTCTGGTTTTTTTCCGCGTGTAGATCTATATATGAGAGAATGTAACTTGCTACCGGTTTTCGGGGTTAGCTTCAATCCGTTAGAATGTAAGTTAAAGGAAATTTGGACACTGGTTTAGTAGAGATTAAGACTGCTAGAATCTGTTATATAAATGAGCCAGGAAAACAATCATTTATCCTGGAGTCAGCTAATCGGACTTCAGAGGTTCAACGTGTATAGGATTATTACACGCCGTTGGAGTGCTGAGATGGAACAATGTCGAGACGTGCAGCATCAAGCCATTGTTGCAGCTGAGTCCGAGAACTGGTATAGTCTGAACAAACCGAGCACAAAAATAAACTGTGACAAGTAGAAAAGAGGTACCCAATGACAAGGCCAAAAAACTCACTTGATATGCATTGTGCGAGCACATTTTACATTTTCAGCACATATTTTCGTCCCTTGGTCACAATAAAACAGGGATGAAAGTACAAAAATTCAAAGTGGGAGAGCCTACATCAAGATACCACCTTCATGTGGGTTCTCAAACTACGAATTTTTATACTGAAATCTCTGTTTTTATTGTGACCAAGACAGGAAAATACATATGTGCTGAAAATTATTAAGCTCGTTCTCTCATCCATGTATATCAAGTGAAATTGTTGGCCTTGGTCAGTGGGTCCCGCTTTCCGACTAGGTATAGGTTGAAAACGCCGGCTCTCCGAGTGCTAATAAGCTTACAATAACGAGTGCCTGAGGTATTGTTGAGTTCGGCACGACGAATGCTGGTAATAACTTTCTTATGACCCGATCCAGCGGCTCAGCCAGATGTATTGTTAATTAGCACTCAAATTACGATTGTTGCAACAAGCCTCACGTTTGATGTCTTTCGTTTTCGATTAGCAATGGAGTTGTGCCAAAAGTTCGACGTTAGTTCGGATAACAGTGACAATGACAACATCGTTGAAGGCAGTAACGACGATAAAGCAAAAAGGACAGGAATGTTTCCGGACAATGTGAGGGGGTTTCTCGCATTGGGCAGTTTGTTTCGACGTCAGCTGAGTAAAGGATATTACTCAGTTTCTATGTATTGAGAGTAAAATTGCCTTATCACCCAGTTTAGACGATCTCAGTACTAAACAACAATGCTTGTAACAATGCAACAAGCTCGATACCTTCATCCCAGGCCTGGAATACTGAGATCGACAAATGGCCAGCACACGCACAACAAAGAATGAATCGTGCTCACGTTCTGTTGCTCACAAAGCTTGACAATGCGACTGTACGTGCAACAATGTTTATACAAAAAACTAATTCTAATGCCGATTTTTTCCCTCAGCTAACAAAGACAATGTTGCAATAACAATGACAGTGAATGCGCTTTTCAATTGTTACGCGACTGGGAGATAAATAGGTTATTACCGGCTTTCCTACACTGAGCTCAACAATGGCTCGACCTCTGCGGGGCCTCGACATTGTTAATCTCAGTACTCGGAAAGCGGGTAATAACATATACAAAGCAATCAGAGACGAGCTATTGTTGGTCTACGTACGAGGAACGTGGGTAATCTGCGCAGTATAAAGACTGATCCCGATAAGCGTGGAAATGTTCCCATGTAACGAACACTTTAAACCAGTGATGCACGAGGCTTCATTGCTACGTTGCAAAGTGGCCGGCAACAATAAGACCTCCGTAAGCTGGAAATGAAACTTAAATTACCACACCGTAATATTATTAGCCAGCGAAAAAGTATTGTTTAAACGATGCTGGGCGATTAAAATTAAAGGATCAGTGAAAATCGGATAAATAAATCACTCACTCAGCGATTATCAGCCATCTAAAAATAATTGTTTAAGCGATGCATAAACCGTTAACAAAAACAGGATAAATATTCAAAACGTTCCAATTTTCAAAAAGGGTGATGCTGCAGATCCACACAACTATCGGCATATTGCCTTGACGGCAGTGCCATGCAAAATCATGGAAACCATCATTCGAGACCACAAGTCGGTTTATTCTAAAACTCATAAGCTGATTGGGAACGATCAATTTGGCTTTGTGGGTGGGCGCTCCATTACACATCAACTGCTAGGGGCATTAGGTCGGTGGACCCAAGCTCTGGACGTTAGTGTGCCATCAGAAGTAGTACTTTTCGATTTTAATAAAGCCTTTGAGTCTGTTGTCCACCGAAAACTTCTCTTTAGGCTCAGATTTTATGGTTTTGATAGACCCTTCTTAACCTGGCTGGAGGCCTTTTTGCTTGGGCGTATCCAGCGTGTAAAAATTGGAAACTCGCTTCCGGAACCAGTGCAGATTATCAGTGGGGTTCCACAAGGTCGGTTTTAGGGCCATATCTGTTCATTTTATGACTTGTGTTGCAGCCCACTCGATGCAAGTCAGGAGAAATTTGCTGATGACCTAAAGCTGCACTCTGCCATTGTAGACTTGACCTCAAAATATCAATTGCAACTCGAGATTAATTTTGTCTCTCGTTGGTATATGGATTGGCAGCTACCTATTTCGTGTTATAAGTGTAAATAAATAAAAAATAAAATAAATAAATAAAAACACTTTTCCACACTGAACAATGGATGGTGGACGGAAGGGATGTGAGCCGCTGACACCGCACCAATGTTACAACCTTTTTAAGAATTTTATAAGCGACTCAGTTAAGAGCTTTCGACGGAAACCAGACTCAGTTTCCATACACACCGTAGCAGAACTTATGGCATTCCAAATTGTGACGACCCAAATCGAGAAAAAATTTTTCCTACAGTCCAGACGTGAACTCTATACAGCCAGTTTCTACGGGTGCCCGCGTCTACCATCAAGATTTTGAACCCTGTCGAAGAACGGAATGTCCACTTGAATGAGGCCGTGTAAGATTTTATAGGTTAAGATAAGATCATACCTCAGTCTTCTTAGTTCGAGGAGCTTCAGACCAGTCCCCTCTAGTCGATCAAGATGATTAAGGGAGCGAAAACCTGGAAGTCCCTTAGTGAATTTGCGTTGTACAGACTCAATGCCATCAATATCGCTTAGTAGGTAAGGCGACCACACAGGTGAGGCGTGTTCCAAGAGAGGACGCACAAAAATCTTGAACGCCCACACCTTGGTACGGATGTCACCGAGGCGACGGAAGGCGAGAGCACTCGTTTTTCTGCAATGGAGGGACGATTTAAGATTCGTAGTAAACCAGATGCCTAGGTCTTTCACCTCGCCGACTTTCAAATCCTTTCATATCCCACTCATATATTTTGTACCAGACGACTCTTCCAAGGGTTTGGTCAGTTAATGATCTTGGTGTTTGGTTTGACTGCTCCTTAAAATCCACCACCCATTGTGATCACGTCGTGGCAAATGCTTATCGTCTGGGAATTGTGAACCGGACTTTTAATTCGGGCTGTGTAGAAACTTAAGTCCGTGCTTTTAAAATTTATGTTTGCCCACTATTGGTGCATGCTTCGCAGGTTTGGTATCCTTACCTGTTGCGAGACATTGACCATTTAGAATCGGTGCAGCGTCGTTTTACGAAACGGCTTCCTGGGCTTGCACAGCTGCCTTATTATCTGCGTTTGAACCGTTTCGAGCTGGAATCCCTTGAACTGTGCCGACTTAAGGCTAACCTAATTTTAACATTTTAAACTCTGTGCGGCTTTCTGCAGATAGATTTACCATTCTTTGACCTTAGCCATGTGAGCAGGACTAGGGGGTCATAGTAATTATAAATTACTTTTCCCCTCGGTCAGACTTAATTGCCGGAAGTACTTTTTTACCGTTAGGATGATCCGGTGTGGAATGTTTTGTCTGAGCGGATCGTTACAGCTGTCTCCATCAACAGCTTCAGACATCATCTTGACAAGTTAAACTTTGTCAAATTTTTGAAAAGACCCAATTATGTTGTCTCCTGCTAGTTGTGTGGTGATTGTTGGACTGGTGTAATGCCCGCTTGTTCCTGGTCACGGCCTTCCTGGTAACCACAGCTTTATTATTATTTTTTAAAATCCTGATTAAGATTGAAAATTGGTTTAGGCACAGCTTTAAACTGCGATGCCATTTTTTAATTTTTTTATTTAAGAAACATTGACAATGATACGACTTTTACCCTCACTCGTCCCTCACGTTTGGCGATGCCATCAGGGACCATGGTGTCCCTGGTAGGTCTAACCTTGGTGGTAAGGCATTCGTGACCCCAATTCATTACCATCTACCCTTCCTCTGCAGCCGGGCCATCGTCTTCGTTTTAAACTTTTAAACTCTTAAACTTTTGCAATTTTTTATTTTTTGTTTTAACTGCGGATGGCGGTTAGTGACCACCAGGTCCTTGGTCCAAGCTGTCGACGCACCATTAAGCCTCAATCCCCCCCCCTCCCCTTGCTATTCCGGTTGCGTTTGCAACAAACTTATTATTATTAAAACTATACAGACGGGTTCTCTTATTCAACCAGCGTTTATTAGGCTAAAAATAATTGTTTAAACGATGCATAAGCCGCTGGCATATCCCGCTGGAAGATTAAAATTAAAGGATAAGTGAAACTCGGAAACTTGGATAAATATTCAAAATGCGCAAAAATACACAGGCGGGTTCGATCACACAATCAGTGTTTATTAGCCAGCAGAAAATAAGTAATAGGGGGCCATCCTTTCTCCAACAATGGGGTACAGTGAGTGATTTATTGGATAATTTGTCCGTACGGCGAGCCAGAATCGTCCGAGCCCGAAGGGTGAGGATGTTCTGGTCTGAGTACGTAAAAACTATCCAATAAATCACTTACTCTACCCCATTGTTGGAAAAAAGGGATGGCTATATGTTTCTTATTACCATACTAAAAGGCTGTTTTTGACGTTTGATCGTGTTTATTTACGGCCATTAATGGTACTGAAATTGTTTAGCACGGCTTGGCTTTTCATTGTTACAACGGAGGGAAGACCAGCAACAATGAAACAGCACACGCATCTCCACGTATTCGCACACTCGTCTATTGTTGTCCGTTCTTCCCTTCGATTTCCCTTTGATCGTGTTTGGATGCTTGCATTTGTATTGTGGCTAAATTCAGTGTTTGGTTGGGCGTTGACCAACTGTTTGACGAAGATGAAGTTTTGCGCCAGGCTTTGGCTGAACTGGAAGGTGACCCCAGTTTTAAGAAACCAAGGTCAATCTCGCGGTAAGAATGCAAAACGTAGATTTTCATTTGTTAAAGAAGGTGAAGCATTGTTGCAATAAGTGTACATGGACACTTATTGCAACAATAGGTTGCATTGTTGTAACTATACATTTTTACTTACAGTATTGTTGCCATAAGTATACATGGACACTTATTGCAACAATAGGTTGCATTGTTGTACTGCTCTTACCATTGTTGTAAGAATCCAATACGGGATTTATAAGGACTGTTTACAACAATGAAAACGGCAAAAGTATGGTAATAATTGTTTTAACGATGCATAAACTGTTGGCATAAACTGCTGGCATAAACCGCTGGACGACTAAAATTAAAGCATTAGTGAAACTCGATTAACAATTTAAAACGCTTACAAATACACAGACGAGTTCGCTTGCACTCAATCAGGGTTTATTAGCCAGCCAAAAATAATTGAGCTCATGGGTGGTGTTGATGGACCGTTTGCAATATGGGGAAGGCTGAATGCCTGGGGATGCCTGGAATTTCTAATGCACAATTTGAACGTACTTATCATCCGATTTCCCGACAATTCCAATGCATTGCTCCGTGATGGCAAGCATTGTTGTTCGTTTTTAATTTTGATTGTTGCCCGATTTCGAACGCATTCCTTCGACAAACAGGGAAAATGAGATGTTACCCTATCACACTACAAAGCATTCCGTTACCACGTGATAGCGTGAACAAGGGTTGTTGTTAATTTTTCATTTTAATTATTGCGAATACCGAACGCGTTTCTTCAGCAAACAACGGAAGTAAGACGTTGCCACATCAGACTTCAAAGCATTGTTGAGGTGTCGCTCTATGTTTCTCCAGTTAAATTGTCTCTCTCGTCATCTACTCAATTTAGAGTAGTTTCTCCATCTACAAAATATAATCCAGGTTGGGTTCGACTCCCCCCCCCCCCTCCCAACAAAGGTAGGAAAGGTACATATGAATCGGACTTAGAGCAACTATACATTCAGACTGGACTGGAAGCAGATGCAAGAAATCTTGCCTGAAGGAGGACAGGATTGAAATTGCGAGTGTCGCCACCCATTTCCTGGCCAGTTTTCGTACTAGCTAGAATTCAAAACCACAGTGGTCATCGTGGCGAAGCAATGAGAAAACTCAGCCAGGTTGATGGAAGTTTGCGGTTCTGGTCGAACCCCTGGAAAGGGGACCTTGGCAAATTCCCCGCCAGGACTGCCGGTCAGGGTAGCGTGAGAGGCAACCATGCTCCTTTAGCGGCTATGGGAACTATTCTGGCCAATTCTGGACAATCTTTCGGCCCCTACAATGTTCGGAGGCTTCCCGGTTCAAATCCCCGGTTTGGCAGCTTCCATTACCGGATATTTCTTCTTTGCAAAAAAGTCTGGTAATGTTCAAAATTGTGCTGGTTCAGCCACAGGAGCATTAAATTGCTTCGGCTGACTTAAGGCGCAAAAGAAATTATTACAAAAAAACTACTTGTCTTTGGTATTAGTTAATAAAGCTACATACCATAAGAGGCATACCGTTTTGAAACGAATTAAAAGAATAATTATTATAGGAGACAATTGGATTAAAGGATCTGCAAAAAAATATTCCCGCAACACATGACTTGAATATAACGGCATAAGTTTTGCAGAGTCTTATGGCTGGAGTATGGGAAACGTAGAAATGCAATTGTCTTTACAATAATTACCAAGTTTTAATTTTTTATAACCGCAATATTACTCATAATTTTTGGGTGTATTTTTTTTTATGTAGCATTTTTTTTATCCCTCCCGAATTTAGTTATAGGCTAAAGAAAAGAATACTCCACTTCCTTGAATTGCAGAATGGTGGGGTCGCTGATAAGGAGTACAGGAATGCACGCTGGCCGTCAGAACGGTTTGAAAGGGGGACGGAAAGGGCTGTAGAAGTAGGTTTTTGTCTCTGGAGGGTTGTTGGAGAAAAATGAGAGCGGCTGGAAACCAGACACGTGTAAAAATCTTTCCTCTGCAAGCCCGACAGATTTTGTGTTCGCTTTATGCCTGACCGCACATCGCTCCGACCTGGCGCCCGACCGAACGTGCACTACAAGTCGTTGGGCGACTCAAACCAGAGAAATGCAAAACTTGACCCCCTCCCCCCTCCCCCGCCACAACGCCCCTCCTCTACCCGAAACACGTACTACCTCTTTCATTCCCCGACCCCGCCTACGTATAGCGCCTGTGTTTGAAGACCTGCTTTCCCAATAAAGGGGAAAAAACGGCAGATTTTTTTGTGTGTTTGATGCTTTCTGTGGTTATGGAAATGCCACATATACGAGTTAGCATCGTCATTGTTATGATTTGTTATGGCACTGTAGTTTGGTGAAAGCCAACAAAGAAATACTCGCCGAAAAGCTTGGGGAAAAAATGTAATTCAAGCGCTTGTTTTTTTTTTCTGTCTTTTGTTTTCTGTTGCGAATCAGAATGAAACAACAATCACAAACTTAAATGTAATCCCACGGAATTACATTTTTGATGATAAAAACGGTGGAGGAAATCTGTTAAGCCATTGCTAGCAAAATTTCGAAAGAGAACCGAAACGAAAATTTGTTGATGGAAAGATAACAGCCTGAAGCCAATTAACTATTTGGCGTATTTGATAATGGAATTATATTAATTTATGAGTTTTATTTGTTTTGTTTATTATATTCTTCTTTCATTATTTCTTCCATTTTTAATACCAAACATTTTTAACAGAATACCTGAAAATCTACGACACATTAACTGCAAATATACTCTGAAAAAAGAAATTAAAAATGGCTGTTGTCAGAGAAATAAATACGATTAATTTTGAAATGTGATTTGTAAATAAGGCTGTGTATGTGATGACTAACAATTGTAAATATTCTGTACATAACAAAACTTACTAACCAATTTATGCAATTTAAACTGTTTTATTGATTTTGTAATAATATACAATGTATCTGGCACATACAAACTTTTTGAGTTTCGTGCAGTAAGTATAATAAAGATTATTATTATATATTTTCTAACAGAGTCAGTAACTACTTTAAAATATTATTTCCAAGAATTACGAGATTTTGGACTGATTCAAATAACGTTTTTATTGTTGTATTAATTCTTTAAGAATTCAGTACTTAGTTTAAAATTTCATTTTCAAGAATAGCGAGTTTTTGGACTAATTCACCAACTACCAAATAAAAACGTTCATTATAAATATGTGTAATAATAATAATAATTACAAACAAACACGTCAAGTGTGCCGTAAAAAGGGGGGGGGGTTACATGATTGAATTTTCACTTGTTACAATGAACACGGATAAAAATTGATGACTTTTTATTTGAAATAATAAAATGTACAATTGAGAAATTCCATCTGTTCAGGTGCTGTTGTGCTTTACGTTTTAAATATATGATTGGTAAAGCACCTAAACAGATGGAATTTTCTCACATATTTCTTGCGAAGCAACACGTCTAAATGTGGGACGGGGACCAGCGCACAATGAAGGGCTAATGGTAGACGAGTGAAAGAATGGGGTAAAAGAGGGCGGACAACTTGACAAATTAGACAATTGTCAGTTGGCCATGACAAAGAATAAACAATGATAAAACTACAGAAAACGCAAACCATCCAAAACCAAAACTGGTGCAAAAAGCCGCCAAGTTTCCAAAAAGGTTCGGCCTTTGAAGGTAGTGATATCATTCCACCAGGGAAAAGCCGCCAAGGTTAATTCTGTTAGCCAAGTTAATCGCACATACTAATAGTTGCACAATTGTCAATTGACCATGGTAGAGAATAAACAATGATAAAACTATACAAAACGTAATAAACTACAAACTAAGGTTAAGGCAGGATATAAGTCCATTGCCAAACATGATTTTTTTTTTAAATAATAATTAAATAGCTTAGTTCAAAAATTTCTTTGGAAAGTGGGGAAACTTTATAGAAGAAAAAAAACTAGTAACGATTATCGATTATATGATTTGATTTAATTTGATTTGATTTGATTTAGGAACATTAACATAAGAAGATTATCAACACCAAGGATGAGGAGTGTAGACGGCAAGGGGGACAATTCGGCTAGAGAATGTCAATTGGAAAGCCCAGATCTTTGACATGACATAATCGACATGAGCCTGAGATACCTCAAGGACCTTCTCGTTCCGAAAATTCCACGGATTAATGGCCAACACCACTATTTGAAACGATGGTGAGGTAGATAGGGCATTGTATTGAGAGACACAATAATGACCTTCGAGGCGAAGCCGAGTAGTATTTTGTTGCACCTGAGAAGGTCAAGCTGTATCCTCCGAGCGATTGTTGCAAACATTCGCAATAAGTTCCTTGATTGTTGCTGAGTTCAGACTTGGCATTGTTCGTGAATGTTTTTGTTACGTTCATATGATCCGAACAACAATACTTCAACAATGTCTTAACAATGTTGTTGCATTAGTGGATAACATTCCTTAACAATTTCCCAGGAGAATCCCTAGATAGGCCTTAAAAAAATGCGTGAACCCCCCCCCCCTTCCCCGTCGAGAGAAAACTCGAAAAATACTTGGTTTTCCCCCCATATCCTCCGATCTTCCCCCTTCCCCCCGCCAACACGATGATAAATAATTACCGTTATGGAACTATTTACATTAGTGGTAACAAATAACAGTTCTCCTTTAATTTTTTTTGTTTAAGAAGCCAGAGGAAAAATTTCGAGTTTTTCTAGTGTCTGATTGCATTTTGCTGTACTTTCTTGGTAATATTACTAGTTTGCAGCGATGTAAGCCTGCCTCCTTAACCTTTGCAAGTGTGAGCACGTTTTCTGTTTTCCGTTCACCGCAGTTCTCAGATGCTTATTGTTCTGCGCAGTCGCTTCGTCAAATCCCAGATGTTTTCTAGCAACCTGATGTACGACGAAACTCGTGGGAATATGATTAGTTCATAATCAAATTACTCGTGGCAGCATGATAAATGATCTCCACGTGACCCACCCCCCCCCCCCCCCTCTCCTCAGAAAGTGGAATGTCGGTAAAGAATCATGCGCTTGGCCACAGCCCCATACCTCGCTCAGATTCGTGTCTTCTGGAGAAGCTTTCAGATAGCTTATTTTCACCGTGTCGTAGAAAAAAAAATACCAAACTAAAGCAAACAAGGCCTCATTAAAAAAAGATACCCATTGCCGAGATACAAGAAAACCCAAAAAAAGATACATAAACAAAAATATAATGCAAAAATGTGCAGTAAAGCTCACAGCCATCTGCCCCAGAAGCATACCTAAAACCTGCATTAGCTTGTTGATCCTATAGAGCAGTGACACGACGTAGTATTATTGTCTATAACTCTATGCTGGAGCCTTAATGGGTTAGCTGCAAGGGGCACTGCAGAGAGAAACAGAAGGGCGTCATACTGAAGCCGATGCTGTTAAGAGTGATTTCTTCGACCTAAAACGCGCGATTTTTGTTGTTGGAGAAAACAACGTTATTTTAAGCTTAAGAAATTCGCTCTTCCTTTGATTTTCCCTCCATTTTTATGTAGTCAACCTTGTAATTATGCCCTCCAAACCCATACTGGTGCCAATATGGTGGCAAATGTCACTGCTCAATAGAGATGCAACCTGGAGATGCAATTTTCGTAGGAATTCATTTCGAATTTTCCCAAATAATTTTTTTGAGATAATCTCCTGTAGTTTGGGGGAGGGTGCGGGGAGGAGCCCTGTATACTAGCGTATATATTTTAAAGAATCAACGTGAATTTGAAACGTTTTTCTGCAACTTAGAGATGTAATTTACATACAAATTCATTTAAAAAAAATTTTTAATGTTACTTTGAAACAATGGTTTCAGTTAGTTTGAGGGAGGGGGGGGGCAGAGCCTTGTAACCTATAGAGTAAGCTATTTTAAAGAAATCAGCATGAAACTGAAACGTTTTCCTGCAACTTAGACATGGGATTTTAACACGAATTCTTTTCAAATTTATTAAATTTATTTATGAAAGTTACAATAGGGAATCTGACCATCCACTGGAGAAAGCAGCGTCTGCTTTCTACAGTGAATGGTCAGGCTCCCTGTTGTCGGTTTTTAACCCGACTTAGGTCATTTCTACTATTATTTTTAATTTTACTGATGCGTGCTGTTGGGTGGATCAACCCTGTTGTGGTATTTATGTTTTGACGCTCGCTTTTTGCGTGACTTGTGTTTGAACACGGGTAGTATTCCGACCCGAAACGTCGCTTTTTGTGTGTATTTTTTGTGCACCATTCTGGCTTGCTTTCACTTTAGCATCTATAGCATACATAAATGGCCTAATAGAACTTAAATGGCGATTTTTAGTCAGAGGGGTTAATTTTACGAAAAATATGAATAGAACTTTTTCTGATGGAAATTTTATTCTAAATATAATTGGTGACCGGTTTATTTTCAATCGGATGAACGGTTTAGGCGCTAGAAGCAAAAATCTGTTTTTTGGTCGCTATTTTTGGACGCCATATTGGATTTCGGGCATAAGGCATCATGTTCAAAAATGGTGAAAAGTATTTCTTAGAACATATGACACTATTTAACCACTTGCAACAGTAATATCACTTTTAACAAGTGATCTGAGCGGAATATACAAATCTGCCTTGGCTATGAGGTAACTGATGTCACAGTGAGTGAGGTTGTTGACTAGGAGACTTTTTTCTCAAAACTTCTCAGTTAATGACAATGAGCTAAACCCAGAATTTAACGGAATTAGTATTAAAAGATGCTTAAGCGTATAAAATACGGATGTAAGCCTTAAAAAAGTTGAAGCTCTAATGGAACAGATATAAGTAAAAGACATGTAAGCCATCAGCGTCGCACTAATACGTGTAAAAGAAGCTCCAGCTTGTTTTTTTGGGTCGCTGGAGATTCTTTTACACGTATTAGTGCGACGCTGATGGCTTACATGTCTTTTACTTATATCTGTTCCTTTACAGCTTCAATTTTTTTAAGGCTTACATCCGTATTTTATACGCTTAAACGTTTTTTAATACTAATATCTGAATAAGAATAACAAAAAAAAAAAAGAATATTGCAATGACCTTAACATAAAAGTAAGAAAGCCCTTTTTTTAATGCTCAATTTTAAGCTATAAAAAATTGAAAATCGGTTCTTTAGTTTGGTCTCTAGGTGAGAGCAAAATTTCCCCAAAAGAACAACAACAGTTGTAGTCACATTAACTCATAACCACCTGAAAAAACTTTCAAATCCTTTATGGTACTTGGGTCAGTACTCGGATTCGAACCGGCATTCTCTTGGTTTGGAGTCAACGACGCTTACCACTGGGCTGTGCTTGCTAGCTTTGCTAGGGGTCCCAGAGGACCCCCCGCACAAAGCCCGCGCTGGGATTTAGTTTTTCGCTGTTATACGTTGAAGGCGTCCGTTCGTATCTAGGCGGTTATGGGTTAGCTGAGGGTTGAGAAAATATTCGATTGCAACCAATAAAATAGATTTCAAAAGGCTCTAGGCCTTCTTCATACCTACCTTTTAAGCTGTAAAACTTGAGCATCGGTTCATTGGTTCGATCTCCAGGTGTAGTACAACTGTTACAGGCCAGAATTTGGGCTAATCACGCACATCGGGGGTGCTAGGGAGCCCTTTGTGGTATTTCCTGGCGGTTCCGAGGCTGGTTTTTATGTGTAATGCTAAGAATAACTTGTGTACCAAATTTCATACGTTTAGCTCGATTTGAAAGAATTTGTTGGACAAGCCTCAGTTCGGACACGGGGGGATGCACTAGAGGTCCTTGGGTGTGAGGAACCGTAGGGGGGGGGGGGGTGGGCTTTGAGGGTATTTCATGGGGGTTCCATGGCTTGTTCGATTTGTGCTGGTGAAAACGACTTGTTTACCAAATTTCATGTTTTAGCTTGATCTGCAAGAATGTGCTGCCCAAGCCTCTGGGAGGGGCAGAGAGGGGGTTTGGGGGAGGGGAGATAGAGTCCCCCGGGGATATTTCATGGGGGTCCATGTATTTGTACTGCTAAGAAAGACTTGTGTACCAAATTTCATTCCTTTTGCTGAATTTGCATGAATTTAAGTACTCCACTAAATTATTTCTGCCCAGTGCAGCACAATAGTAAATGCTCTGCCGACGAGAATACTGCAGTCACATTAAAATCGGGTTCAAAAGGCCCTGGTCGTTGTTAATACATACATTTTAAGCTATAAAAATTAAAAATCGGCTCATTGGTTCAGTCTCTTGGTAACAGCAAAATATCTAGCCATTAGGCTTTCAGTCACAAGAAATTGTAGTCACATTAAAATTGCATTCAGAAAGCCATAGGCCACGTCCATAATTACGTTTTAAGCTGTAAATTTGGAAAATCGGGTCATTGGTTCGATCTCCAGGGAAGGGCAAATAGTCCCAATAACAAAAACAACAACAACAACAAGAAATGGCCATACTGTGGACGCCGAACGGTTCGATTGTTGTCATTAAAATTTGTAATAGGGTGAATAGTTACGACACCACCCCAAATGGTGAATTTCGTTGATGTAAGTCAATTCTGGGCGAAATTATAGGAGTTCAAAGTTTGACGTTTAACACGGAAGTTCACGCTGAGGCTTATATAAGGACACCTATCGCGGTTCTTGATAAAGACGTTGAAGCCGAACATCACTTTACGCTTACTGGATTCCTCATAGTAAATTAATTTGCCCCTTAGAGTAAATCAATTTGGTGCTTAGAGAAATTGATTTAGGGAAATTTGAACAAACTTAAGGTAGTACTGCCAGATGCATTAATACTTCAAATGTGGTTATACCCTGGTTAAGGAAAGAATGTTTTCTTTAAATAGACGTCTCACTAATCTAATAAAAATAAATGACTTATGGATTGCTCGCTTCAGCTCGAACCATCGTACGTTTCAAAGTGAAGCACCTTTTATCTTGTACCGAATGATGGATCGTACAGAAGAGAGTAACCGATAATACATTTATTTTTATTTGAAGAGTGGCATGTATTTTAGGCCAAATGACAACAGAAATAAGTTTGCATATTTATTTACTTGCCACTACTCTAGCCTAAGAAGCTCTCCACTAGGGTGAATCAAAAAAATGCTTTTTTTTAAATTTCAAATCGTAATAGTGTGGAAAAGTTGGTCTTCAACCTCCTAATCACTATACCTAAAGGAAAACTTCCTAAAATAATTTTTTGAGGTGCCCATGTCCTCAAAACATTATTTTAGCAAGTTTTCCTTTAGGTATAGTGATTAGGAGGTCGAAGACCAACTTTTCCACACTATTACGATAATTCCTAAAGTTTAACATTATAAGTCAATGAGAAAAATCGCTAATTTTGAAAAAAAAATTTGACTAGTTTAAAATACAGCTTTTTACATTATCTAATTAGGTACTCTCAGAGACCATTAAAAGAAGCCAGAAATAAATTAAAAATATATATTTTGTCCCTAAACTTCGTTTTAATTCAAGGCGTAAAATCGACAAAAAAAATGCCTTTTTTTTCCCATTTTGATGGCCGATAATTCGCATTGTTTTCTGGAAGAAAAAAAAAAGGTTTTTGATTTTGGCTTCAATTTGGAGGTCTCTGAGAGTACAAAATGAGATAATGTAAAAAGCAATATTTTAAACTAGTGAAAAATCCCTTTTGCAGAATTAGCTATTTTTCTCATTAGGCCCAGGTGGGCCAGGTGGGCCACCTCAAAAAATTATTTTAGAAATTGTTCCTTTAGGGATAGTGATTAGGAGGTCGAAGACCAACTTGCCCACACTATTACGATTTGAAATTTTAAAAAAGCATTTTTTTGATCCACCCTACTCTCCACTCTGTTTAAATATGGGGTTGGGGAATATAAATGAACGGCAAAAAACATAGGGAAATATTCTTTTTTTTTTAACCAGAGTAGCGTATAAGTTTGCATTAATTTGAACTGACCCTATATTTAGAAAATCATTAAAATATTAAGCGTCACACCATTACTCACATTAATGAAATTTCATATTCTTTTAAGATTTTCACTGAAATATTACACACGAGTTTCTTTATAAAAAAAAAAAAACACCGTTTCATTTACGGAATATAGAGTAAGATACAAATCACCACAAGTCCCTTTCTCTGGTAGGAGAAGCATAAATAATTGCTTCCTGAAAAAAAACATGTTTACGTAAAAAAAAAATTCCTTGACGAAAAGAAATATTTAATGTAAAGGGCTTTTAAAGAATTATTTTCCGGAACAATATTATTTGAGACCTTTTGCTTAAAACCTGAGCTTCCGGGCGTAGCTACGGAAACGGAAACAAAAACTAATTTCATCCTCCTTTGCCTATTTTCCTTTTTTCTTTTTTTTTTTTTTTTGTCTAAAATGTTACCCATGATCGGTAACATGGCTATGCGTGGATGTGGACGTTTACATACCCATTCCTATTTTGGGGTAGAGAAATTAAGTGAAAGGCAAAAAAAAACCAGAAATTCACAATATACTGTGCGAAAATCAGACATTACCACCTAGGCGTAGCAATGAAATACTGAATCAAGTTTTGATGATGAATTAATTCATTTCCAATTAATTAGTTTACAAGCTATCTCACACCACTACTACGATGCATAAATTGCACGTTGCTTAGTGTTTACTGTAAGTACTTACTAGACATACGGCATTTTAGTCATTCTAGTCCTACAGCATTTCTAGTGCGATGTCTGTATTT
>JAHWFP010223451.1:32432-55316 GCA_023313725.1 Lithobius niger | reverse complement strand
TGGCTGTCGTACATGCGGTTGGTAGAGTCTCTCGTTGCTTTCGAGGCGATACGTTCGGCTTCCTCCTGATGAATTCCAGCTTTCTTGAGGAGTTTGACGATAGTAGCCACTCGTGTAATTTGAGGTTTGCAAGGTTTGGGTGTAGTTTTGTTCCTTTCTGTTGTGACAGAAGATCTGGTAGAAGGGGTAGACTTCTTGGAGTGTCGACTACTAGGTCTAGAAGGAGAGGAAAACATCATTGGTTTTAACATCATTGTGAAGATTCTGGGAGCTGCATTTAGTCCGAAAGGAAGGCAGCAGAATTCGTAGACCTTTCGGTCGTAAATGAAGCGGAAGAGATGGGTGATCGCTGGATGAAGGGGGCATGAAGGTAGGCATCTTCCAGGTCGATTGAGACTGTCCAGTCGTTCTGTTTGGCTTATGGACTCGAGAGTTTCCATCTTGAAGTGATCGTTGTGAATGTACTTGTTGAGAGGTTTCATGTTGAAAATCAACGAGAGCCTCCTGACTTCTTTGGTCGGGTGAAAGTGGAGCTGTAAAAGCCTGGACCTGGCTTATGGCATTCCTTGATTGCATTTTTGCGAAGGAGTTCCGTGACTTCGAACGAAAGGGACTCTGTGACCGGTGGAGAGAACTTCCACGGAGGGGAGGATTTTAGTGGTCGTTGAAGAAGGAGTGTCGGCCGAAAGCCATATTTGATGATCGAAAGGACGTCTGTGTTGTGGGTCAATTCTTGCCAGGCCGGGAAAAAGTGGCGGAGTCTTGCGCCGACCAGAAGGCAGGAAAGGCGGGAGGCGTCATTGTTGGTTCTTGCGAAAGGAGCTCCTGCCTCCTGGCGAGGAGTGACTGCTTCGGCGGCCGGGAGTTGCGGCTCGCTTCTGCTGGTTCCTTTGGTCGGAGTGGGAGCAAGAGGGGTCAGACCGAAAGGGCTGTTGGTTTCTTGGCTGAAAGGACGCGTTCTCATTAGTGCGGACAGAGGGCGGTGTAGATGCGGCCTTGTTCCAGTCGTCCGGCGAAGGGCGGGAATTGAATTGTTTGTTCTTCTGAAAGGGGCGGTTGGACGAAGGGTTGTGTTTTTGCGGTTTTGGTTTCCTTTAGATGTCTAAGTGTGGGGCAAGAGTTGGGATGAGACCACGGAAAAGGGTGTCTGACTCATGAATAGGTTGGTTGCGGAGACGGTGCCTAGTGGAGACCTTTAGGTTGTTGGCGGATGAAAGGGCCATTTCCCGAAGGAGGAGGGTATTGTTAAAAAGGGATCTGGTTGTCCAGTTTAAGGAGTGGTAGGTTGCGAAGCTTGCTTTCTGGAAGAGCTGTGCGATAAGGGACGAAAGGTTGCGTATCTCTTCTGGACTTGCGTCCGCGGAGAGTTTCTCGCATGAGGCATTGACAGCTGTGTTGAGGACGTCAGCCTGGGAGGTGGTCCGAAGGCTCAGCCAAAGGCATTTATCGTTTTCAAAGAGAACGAAGGTTGGGATTTCTGCTTTCTTAGGGATGGAGAGAGCAGTGCCGAAGTCCATCTTGATTTCACTGCAGAGGAATTCACATTCGGAGTACGTTTCAAAATTGTGTGGGTTTGTGGCGCTGTCCCCGAGGAGTACGTTTCAAAATTGTGTGGGTTTGTGGCGCTGTCCCCGAGAGGGCGAAAGAAACTATTTTCACGGCCGGGATGTGGAGCTGGTAGTTCTTTGTCGAGGATGAGGGGGTCACCTTTGCCGAGGAGGGAGCCTTTGTTTCGGAGGAGGTACGTCAGAAGGGTTGTTGATTGGCCGAGAAGGTTGCGTGGTTTGGAATTCTTGTCCTGAAGGGCAAATCCAAACACCGTCTTTAGATCCCGGTTGATGACTGGGGCGTCGGCAGACTGTGACGGTTTAAAAAGAAAACAGTCTGGTACCGTTTCCTCGACTGTCTTGAGAAGAGCTGCAAGTGGCAGAGTCGGGTCGTCGGCCGAGTCGTCCGGGAAGTGAATTCGTCTTTTGGGCGTGGGGAGAATGGCGGACGAAGGGATGGTCTGGGTAGCCGGTGTTGAAAGAGGGACCGGAAGCAGAGGTCCTTCGGTTGAGGGAGGAATGGTGGTCTTTCGTTTCTTGAAGGCACTAGGAGGAGAAGAAGGGCAGCGCTTGTGGCTTTCATGGCTCGAAGTCGAGGCGACCCAATCTTGAGTGCGGGCATGACGGGTGGAAGACGTACACGATGGCGGAGGCATCGGGTTGTCTTTTATCGTTCGGACGGCGTTCTGGGCGATGTCATGGGCTTCGCTACGGGTGACGCTGCGGTCCAAGCGAGAAGAGTTGGACGACAGGTCCAAGGGAGAATTGCGGGCAGGTGAATGAGCAGTTGTCGCTCGGCGGAGATTTCTTTTAGCTTCTCGATAATTGTCCTTCGCCAGTTGTAAGTTATGACGAAGGGATGAGACATCCATGGGCACTGCAGGTGGGGTGCGCTGAACAGCCTGGAGAGGTCACTCCGAAAGGGCGTTTTCATCACCGCCGAAGGGAGCATCGATGAAAGGTGCAGGGATGATCGGTTTCGCGGGGGCAAGGTCGAGAGTAGAGACCCAGCGGTCGCCAAGAGCGAAGGGAGTAAGAGCACGAGGGAGAACAGCTAATGAAGCGTGAGCGTCGGAATCGGCCCCCATCTTCGGTTGAAGCCAAGTTCCGTGCGAAAGGCGGGGAACCTCGGAGCGAGGTGGCGTGGAGACACCTCTGGAGGAAAATGAATGCCGAAAGCGTCCACGCTCTTGCTTTTATACCGCACATGCGCAGTGAGACATGCAAGAAGGCGCCTGCGCACCGGAAGAAACCTCCAGGGGAACATCACATTGGGGACAATGTAATGCTAAAATTAACAGGTTAATATGTTTTGGCAATAAAGAAATAGTATTTGAAGTTACGAGGATTAGTTAAATTCCTACTTGTAAGGACGCTCATCCACAAAGAATGCTCATCCGTTACCATGACTTCTTTCAATGAGCTTCACAACCAACTTTAGAGAGTAATGCTCACTCATCAATGATCATACCGCAAGGACTAGTTGCTGGCAGAAACCTTTACGTGATGTAAGGTGCCCAAGCAATGCCTCATGACTCCAACCTAAGTAAATTCCCAGCTTCGCTCTCATGGGTGTAGCCAATGGCTAACTCGCCTCCAGCATTCGTTAAATAGCTGACACAGAAAGTCACACAACAGCAAACATTGTTTACTGCTGAGGCTTAACACCATGTAACCTATCTGCTATGCAAGAGAAAGAAATCATCCATTGTCGATGGAGCAAGAACTAGAACAATTTTGATAATTAGTGGGGAAAAAATCATGATCACCTTTCAAATCATGAGGCTATTGTGAACAGCGTCCTCAAAAATGTACTTGATTTGACATAGCATGTAAGCACACAACATTCCGTCGATCAACAGCCAAAATTAGACGGCTTTCATTTGGGAGTGAAATGTGTACCTTGCTCAAAATGGCAAGAAGCAGGTAAGCTACTTAAAACTACAATGTATTTTAACAATTCTGAATGCAATCTTTCGTGACATGCTGTATCTCCTAATAAATTCTTCTTCTTATTCACAATTACATTGAGGGCTTTATGCTATCCATTATGTTTCATATCAAATTGCACAACTTTCATTTGATTAAGTGGATGTACATAAATGAGGTTTATAGTTTGTGTACAAATTCTACGCCTATTTTTTGTCATCAAGTGCAATCACGTACTCTTTAAACCATATTCGTTTAATGTCAGCTTAGTTGGCGATGTCCTACAAAATTGAGTGTTTGGTTTACATCCGCATGTGGGCCAAAATGTTTTAATCACAATCTTGGTTCACCCGTTAAAAGTCTAATTTTTGCCAACTTATGACCGATTTGACATTCAAATACACAATTTTAACCGCCTTGAAACAAGCTTTTCAGTGGAGCAAATTTCAAACCTATAGCTCAAACCATAAGAGATAACAAAATAACATATCAGGAAAATATTATAGTCTTTCAGCTTAGCAAAACCCTTAGAACGACCTTGAGAGTTCACTTCGATATTTAAATTTTCCATACTAAGACACACAAGCTCAAGTTGAAAAATACATTTACCATATTTTTGCAAATTTTCGACAGCTTTGAATCTACAAAAATTTGTGTTACTTCGGTTTACATCACGCTGCACTTCATTGTCCGTGTTTTGTACTTACTCATGCTGTAGCCTCCAGTATTTGTAAGTACTGCTTCTAAAGCCACTCCAGTGCTCTTCGAGTTTTTCATACAGATCACTGGGTACCAGGATTTGGATCACGAGTGCTGCGGGCGTTTGAATATTCATAAGCTTTTTATTGTTCCTTTCATGTGATTTAATTACAAGTGATTCCAGATTTCTTACATGTTTGTCTCGAGCTGAATTGGAGGTCAACAAAGTCTGAGTATCTGCCCAATTTATACTGTGCTGTGGGTTAGTGTGGTGTACTGCGACGCTGATTTCATCACTACCACTCCATTGGTGAAACGAGAAAGGGAGTGCGTAGCAAAGTTTGACAGCACATGGCTGACACGAAGAGTGGTAGTGATGAAAACAACGCCACAGTACATCACACGAACACAAAGCAAAGTATAAATTGGGCTAATACTCAGTCTTTGTTGACCTCCAGTTCAGCCCGAGACAAACACCTCACAAGTCTGGAATCACTTCCAATTAAAGCACATGAAAGGAACAATAAAAAGCTGAGGAATATTCAAGAGCCAGCAGCACCCGCGATCCAATTTCTGGTACCCAGTGAGCTTTATGAAATTCCAACAGCGCTTGAGGGGCCTTAGAAGTAGCGCTCCACAAGTACTGGAGGCTACAGCAAGAGCAGATTCAAAACGTGGACAAAAAGTGATTCAAAAGATTCAAAAAGTGCGAGATGTAAACCGAAGTAACACACATTTTAGTAGGCCTGACAAAGACGGAAGGAATTGATTCAAGATTCAAAGCTGCCTAAAATTTGTAAAAATACGGTAAATGTATTTTTCAAGTTGAGATTGTGCATTTTAGTATGGAAAATTTAAAGTCTTTCAGCTTTGAGCTAGGTGCATGTCAAAAAAATGTGGTCGTTAAATAAAATAACAAATACAAAATAAAATAAAATGGATGGTGGCATGGTGCTTTGCAACCTCGTCCGTATACCAAACAATTTTTTTGGTGTGGCCTAAGACACTTGTCTAAAAAGATGTTCTTTCACAATTATTATAATGTTTGTATGCTTACAATGGTGCGATTCAGATCTTTCAAATTCGCAAGTTTGGCAATAAACAACTGGCGAGTGGTTTCTGGCGTTTCACTTTCACAGACGGGATTATGATTCATCAACAGCTTTGACAGACTAGGCAGTTTATTCAATTCAGACACATCCAGCCACTGCAATAGAATGAGGATTTAAAATGCATATTAGCCAAACAACTGTACACATTTTGAAGCATTGCGTAATAATAGCGAATATTTCAAAACACTATTAGAATAAGCCAGCATATAGTACCTCCAAATTTCAACAACTAACATATGCTTACCTTGCTGCACTTATTGTTATTTATTCCTAGTAACACCAACTCTGGAAAAAGTGTTGTTTTGTGTCCTGGCAATGCATCAGGGAAAGAGATACTTTCTATTTGGCAGTTACTAACGTGCAAAGTCTCCAAACTGCAACAGACACAACATTAAAACTTTCTATACAGGCGTTACCGAAAATGAAAGGCAAGTCGTTCCGTTAGTTTAACTGCAAAGTAATTAGGATTGTGGATACGCAGTAAAATTGTTTATGAATTCTGAAAATTCTAAACTAGTTTCAGTAGTAACTCAGCTTTGAAAGTACGAACAGAATTCCTACTGTGAGAGTTCATCTGCAAATTGTTAAAAACGGAAAACATAAATAATTTCAACACTCAATCTCTGAACTTCCGTAAACATAATCTTTTCGCAAATTTTCAATAGAAAATTTCCACCAAATTCAACTATCTTTTATCAGGCGTTTTCGAAACACTTTAGGTCATCCCAGTTTACATCTTGGCTCTTGTTGTTTTTCGAAACTGGCGGTTGACGCTGTTGAATCCTACTCGATTCATATTGACGACGGAGTAAGCCTGATAGTGATAAGTAAGCTACGGCAGCGTTAACTGCCGGTTTCGAAAAACAACAAGGGCTACTTACCGGGACGAGTTAGTGTTTTGAAAATGCCTGATGAAGATAGTTGAATTTGTAGACTATCGAAAATTTTAGAAAGACTGTGTGTCTAGAAGTTACGAGATTGAGTGTTGAAACTATTCCTGCAGCTCAGTTTTGTTGCATAACGTCAGAATCACCAGTAGGAAGAAAAAAAAAATAGTATTCATTTCCTTCACATGGCAATACACAAAGGCAACCACTTTGAGCTGAAGCAATTTTTTTAAGGCATGGGTGTCGATTTTGTAAATTGCCATCAGAAATTTTCCGTAATGCAAGCGGGGATTTACCCTATCCCTTATGAATTTTGAACAATCATTCTTCCAGTAGGAGTACATACACGCGGCCATCCGCTGAAACTCACGGTTGATTATCATCGACACGAATGGGCACGTCACATCTTCATTGCCCGGGTTATTCAAGAGGTGGTGCTTAACTCTAGCACCAATGCCTTCAAGAATGCCTTCGATAAGCACTTCGCTGGCACACCAGAACTTGTGTCCTTTTTAACTAGGCTTGCAGTTCATTGTGCCTTTTGCTGTTTTTTGTTCTTTTTTCCCCTATTCTCATTGAAGTGTCTCATGTCATTGGCGGTGTTAATAGTTTTTTATCATTCTATCCGCCTTGCATTTTGTTTGTTTTGATTTTTAAAATTTTATTTCGCATTTTGTAATGCCCAGAAGAGGCGATTTAATGCTGATCAATTAAAGTTAAAGTTAAAAAAGGTAGCTTTATCATTGGCCTCAGTCCACTCCTGTGTCCCAGATGGGCATCCATGCTCATCACTGGCACATAAAAATTCTTGGTAGTTCCTATCAAAATTGTCCTTCTCCATCCCAAGATAACCTTCGCAGTTGAAAAGGACATAAATTAGACTATTTACCCGATTGGTTACAAAGCAAACATTACGCGTATGTCATGAACATCACAGACATAAGGGAGGGTTCATACAGTACACGTACATGGTGTTTACATTTTTCAAGTATTTTCCAATACCATTATGAACAGTGTTTCCCAGTAACTGTTGGATATTAGCAGTCTTTTGTACGTAGGTCTCCATTAAATAGGAAATAAGATTGATCTTATGTCATTCATTCAAAATCTTATGCATAAAATATCACGCCCCAACTAGCGCCCTAAATATTAAGCCAAACAACAAAACCCACCCACCTCCCCAGTCCCACGCTACCGGACCATTCCAGCCCAGCCAAGCTCACGCTCATTCGCCCTATGCAGCTTTTAGAATTGTACCTTGACAACATGGCAATGTCACCCACTAGTACCCCAAAACAGCAGTACCAAATCAGGGCAACACTGAGATGGGATCAAGACGCGCTAAAGCCTACAATAACCAGCCGGCCATGCAGATACGAATTTAATATGTTTGTGCTCCAGTGCCTCTTGTATTGTGTCCTTATATACAAGGAACTCAACATTTGTTGCTTAGTTAACAATGTTGGAACTTAATATTTGCATATGATGAAACGGCTTGTCCATATAGAGGTTCTTAGCTGTTTCGTATCAACAGTCGACTTTTAGGGCATGCCAACAACCAGAAGGAAAATTAACTGTCCCATCACATACATTGTGAGGGGTCCACATGGCATGACCTAAACATCATCGGCTAATGCGAAACAGCTTAAGCTTTGTCATTACATGGACAAGTCATTTCACCAAGTGCAAATATTAAATACAACATGGTTGACTAGGCAACAAATGTGAGCCAATGGTACATAAGGACCCAGTACAAGAGGCACAAGAAATAGGGGGGGGGGGGATCGCACAAACGCTTATTGTCAGGAATAGTCAGTTGCCAGCCAAATAAAGCATGATCGAATCCCACGAGTCACTAAGGAATTACATACTAGTAAGGGGACATGCTGCTCAAAAACCAAAATATCTCGTTTAAGAGAGGTATGACTCAGTATATCAACTTGGGCATAAAACCATACTAAAAAATAAAAGTTGGTTGCCGTGCCATGCCCCTTTATTATGAATCGAAGTCATTCGTAGTAGTTCATTGGGAAATCAACCCTACTTCTCCTAATTCATTTACAAAAAATCTTATACATTTAGGTTTTACCTAATATGTCAAGCAACGCAATAGGACCAATATATTTCATGTGGGACCAGCCAAATTTATAAATTTACATAATATCTAAGTGTTACGATAGTAAATTTGATATTTTACTTTATTAAGTTTTTACTTAACTTTGCGCATGCCTCATCCCCCACTCAAATGATGTTATCGTCTGGGAGGATATGAACCCCACCCCTCTAAAAGAATCAAGCTGAAAGGAGCAATACTTTAGAAACAGTTGATTTCCCTAGTTAGCATGTAACGCAAAAACTTAGTATTATGAAACAGGCTTGCAAAGAGAAATGGTTTTTTTTTATGTTATGTAGAGTTGTATACGTTTTTATTTTTACATCGGCTCATAAAAATAATTATTGAAAATAATATCTTCGATTCTGGTAGGGAACACATCATGACAACTTTTAAAAGACACAATTTTGGCCAAGTTTTCCGTTTTTAGAGCCCTTAAGAAAAAATACTTAGAAAAAGTCATCTAATAATGCAAAAAAGATACAACGTAGTTTAAAGCTGTGGACTTACCACGGTAAATGCCCTAACTTGAGGACTTCATTCCAATTAGATAGGGGATTAGAATCCAGGTTCAACATAGTCAATTTTTCCATTGTGCCCACTTCTGGGAAGTGAAGTTGACTTATACAGTTGTGTGCAACATGAAGTTCCTCTACATTCAGCCACATCTTCGAATACGTCACTACCTTCAAAGAAAAATGCATATCACTGAATTAACCGAACAAAGTGGATGTCAGACTTCGTTTTCCTTCCAATCTACTGTTGTTCACGTATTTGTTTATTTTATTTTTTATTTTGAAGCTTTCAAAGTAATGCTGCTCAATTTTGAATTTCACCACACATTTTAGATGCAAAGAAGTATAGTAATGGAAAGTGCAGACCCTGGGAATTATTTGTAGGTGATTATCCGGGAACAGTTTTGACGCTGCTGGCAATTCAGTGACGCTATTTGCTGGTCGGGTGAGGTTTCTTAGTTTGTGATGACTGATTAGCAGTGGTTAAGTGCTCAAAGTGGGGCAGTATGGCACATGCCCATTCTTAAAATTTTTGCAACCCATACAGCGTCTTTTTAGCGGAGGAAGGGGTGTACCAAATTTCCAAATGGCCAACCATATTGTGATAGGCGCTAAGAAAGTTAGTTGTAGTCAACTTAGGTTCGACGAAACCATGCTGGTAAGTGTCTTTCCACCCCATCTTCACAAAGCGTGTCACGAATTTATCAATACAAAACTTTCTAGTAGCTTAGAAATATTCAGTGTTGCGCTAATTCACCTTGTACCAAGTTTTCAACGTAGAGTAGAGGCCAAACCTGAAGTAGTTACACCACCTTTATTTCATCTAAATCAGTGTTTCTCAAATTTTTTTTTAATTGCGACCCCATTTTTCAAAATTTGACCACTGGAGACAGATCATGACCCACTCATACCAGTAATACAAATTTAATGATTTGTAATTATAGATGGTTCAAAAAATTTTTACTGATTTTATGTGTGCGTGTTTTTCTGAGCACAACTGCTCCAAATTTGGTACAACATTTGTTAATTTTAATCTTAGCTCTTTTCCACAGTCATCAGTCTGTTACGAACCTTTGTCTTTCAGTCCCACTAAATAGCAAAACCTCGATTCACAAAGGTAAGAAGAGGAAAATGGAACAAGTGTTTCAACGGCACGTCGTGACAAATCATTGTACAACACTCTGATTGTACCAAAGCCCAGAATTCTTAAATTTCCTTTGATTTAACTGAATTTTTCAATGTCGAGTCTGAAGATAGTTGAAAAAGTGAAAAAATATTACTTCATCAATTTGAATTTTCAAATTGAGAAAGCAATATTAAAAAAAAAAGAACACTGGCCGTTTCGTTATGTTTATTTTGTCTTAATGTTATTATGCTGTGCTCCCGTCCAGAGATTTCACATACTTTCCCTACCTGCACAGATAGCAGCATCATCAATAGACTGTCCGCCTAGATATAAACTTTGGATCCTTTGGATCCTTGATAAAAATTGATCGTTTTATAACTCGGACGTCTGATGCTTCAAATTCGTCTGAGGTAACAACTTCTCGAAAAAGAAAATTACGACGAATCATTCCTTAAATTCACCTTTTAGTTACAGGTAACGAGAACCTATTCGCGACCTGAGAATTACTTCTTGACGACCCCACTGGGGTCGGAACCCACAGTTTGAGAAACACTGATCTAAATAATCATGACAATTTTGGATTTACATTGAGACGGATACTCCATCAGGCCAAACTGCCGCAACAACAAGAATTGACACTTGGGATCTGAACCCCATAGCTTTCATATGCCCCAATCAGACCCAAGGCCAGATGAGGCAACCAATCAGCACATGAGTTCACTAATTGCCAAATTTTCAAAAATCCTGACGAAAGATACTTGGCCACGCTTTCCTGCATGGCCACTGATAATTTTGGCAATAAACCCAACAATGATTTTGGCGCCATCAAAATTCAGCAACATTGTCCAGCACTTCCCGCCTTAGCTGCACAATAGCACACGTGTTAGTATGAGCGATGAACCAATGTTCGTTACAACATACAGTTTGAAGGGTCAGTTTACCACCTTTTTTTGAAAAGTGGTGCAGTCATAATAAAAGGACAACTTACGCCCAACCAAGAAGTCCACGTTTCAAGGCTGAAAACTGGCAAATTGTCTACTGTTTTTACTAGCAGTCCTCTTCCGGCCGACGATGGTCTGGAGAACCACTCTAACTTCCACTCCTCTCCTTCGAATGAACTTTTCGTCTGCTCACATTTAAATTTTCTACAAGTCTTGCTTCCTCACAGTGGGCCTTTGGTCAGCATTCCTGGTTGTTGTGGATGCTTTACTGCTCACTGTCACTGCCACTCTGGGTGCTCTCTTCCAAAATTGCCTTTTTTTTTCAAAGTTCTTAGGAAGGAGAGGAGTGGAGGTTCGAGTGGTTCTCCAGACCATCGCCTGAAGAAAACTGATCGTAAAAACAGTTGAAAATTCGCCAGTTTTCAGCATTGAAACGTGGACTTTTTGGTTGGGCCTAAGTTGTACTTTTTATCTTGAACAACAACCAAAGTAAAACAACCGTATTATCGGTTTTTGCCGCTGGTGCAATCATTGCACTTCTCCACGGGGTTGCGGGAGGGACCCACCCTCTAAAAACTAATTGTATTTATATTCGCGTGGCGCAGTTAACTCATTTGCACAGCCCCTCAACACAATCGCAGGAATGTAGTCACTCCTCACAGCTGGGGTTGTGTCACACTTTTTTCAGCTCGCACTTGACATTGTCTCAAGTAACTGCAAGGTTTCCTGTTGCAATTGTAATATACTGTAGCATCATGTACCCATGAGAACGAAGGATAAGTATGAATGCTAGACACTAAATGATGCTACAACTGTCAAATCCTACAGTTCTTTTCTTACCTGACTCCAGTTATAGCCCATATGGTGTAAAACGAGTTTTTTCACAGTGCTAAAGTTAGACGATAATGAAGCTGGGTTGTCAGGTGTGACCAATTGGTTCCGACTGCAAATAGAAAAGCCACACGTTTAGTACAACCACAGCTAGCACGTCTTTGCTAATAACTGTAAAATGAATTTGTAGAGGGTAGTATTTTTTTTTTTTTACTTTTACATTCGATGAATGCAATTTTTTTTTTTTTAATCTTTGTGCTGTTTCTAACTCGGTGACAACACTTACTTACAATTGTTTGTGTTACTACTCCTTTTGGTCTCACTATACCAACTACTATGTTATCGGGAAACAACTCACTAACCTTAAAGTTAACGTTTCCAGCTTCGGTAGCTGGCCAGTGATGTGAGACACGGCCTCCCAAGAATTTATTAGGTTTTTTGACAAATCCAGTTCTGTGACATTTGGTGTAGTCTGGGAGATGCTTTCATCACATGAAGTTCCAGACACTTCCATACCATTCAAAACCAATATTTGAAGCAAATCATACTGGCTGAAAAAAAGGACAAATATACAGGGCTTGGTGAAATTAAGGATTTACTTGATATCAAACATCATTTTCTGATGCATGCATCCACAAGACGTAAGAAATTATCTTATTTTAAATAGCAGCCCATGTAACAGCTGTAGTTGAGCAACTACAGTAACACAATTTCACAATTTCTCAATAATATTTGCAGATCACTATCCTAAAATGAACAGCTTTTTTTTTAGATTACTAGCGTTCTCACCTTTGTGTCCGGCCTAGTTTATCCAAACCCAATATCTCAATGGGTTTTATAACATTATTTTTTCCCATATGGTATAAATCGTTGGAATCAACATACGCTGAACCACTTTCTGCATTAAACCCATATCGCTGGCGAACTGCTTCACAGTATGTTAGCCCAAAACTTGCCTTTTGTGGTCGGATAAACGATCCAGATGTAGGATACCTTAGTAGGAAAAAGAAATAAAAAATTGGATTAAACATCAACAATATTAGTATCAAAGTAAATGTGTGGGCATGCCCACATTTATTTCAGTATTTTTTTCCTTTTATAAGCCAACACAGTTGAAATAATATATGTAGGCCTTATTACTATCCTCATCATTAAAAACCATCACTGTTGAAATGAAGTACGTAGGCCCAATTACTATCCTCATCATTAAAAGATGCAATGTACAGATAGGGAGCTTGGTTGGATGGTCTGCTTGGCAATATAAGTCTTCTCCGGAAGGAAGAATGCCAAATATTAAAAAAAGATGTCAGAAGAAACCAAATTATTCTGGATTTCATTTACGCATATATTCGTAGATCTGGGTTTGAATTTTAAATCGTGAAGTCCACTCTTGCAACAATATAAAAAAACCATTTTTTTTTAAGTTCGTGAGCTTCAGAAGATCCGATTTTCCAGCTGAAACCCTTGGTCCATAAATTCTGCAATTGCTACAAGTCGAAGCAGGGATGCATTTGGTTCTATAAGCCTGACCTGCAGCAACCAAAAAAGACAACCACGATGTGTTAGGAATGCCCATAGCCACTAGGCCAACTTTCAGACAGTGCAACAATTGCACACTACACAATGAAATGGACCATTCTTTGCACAGTAGCAACGAAAAGGCAGATCATGTTATATCAGCAAGGTGGGGAGTATTGCTGACTAAAAAGAACTGAAAAGAAAAGGAGAGACAAAGAAAACAAAAAGCATAAATTGCTTACAAACACCCCTGGCATACACAGTTAATTGGCAAAAATCGGGGAAAGACATTAAAGAAAGCATATCCCCTCTTCTAACCTTACTTCTGTACAGTGAGGGTGTTGACTCCATCACGGAAAAATTGGCAATTATGCGATTATTCACATTCGTGACCTGGATTCAATCAAACATTAGCGCAATGACTTTGTTCTCATTTATTCCCAATTTCTGTCTATTAGATCTTCACTCCTCCAAAATTCAATGTAATTCACAGTTAAAAATGAAAATTTTAACTTGTTAAAATTAGTTTTTACTATCATAAAAATACTTACCTCCAGTCTACATGCTAAATTCGTTTAATTTTGCTTTTCCCATGCTCAACCACCCATAAATCCTGAATTTATGAATTTCAACGTCAGTTGCCCTCTTTTCCCGCTAGGCGCGCTACCAGCGCTGGCGCTGCAGCCGCCTGCCTCGTGGGGAAAACCCCATTCGCTTTTTGAACCTTTCTTATTCGTTAGCGGGGAGGCAGGGCGGGTTCTACTGGAGGTAAGTATTTTTATGATAGTAAAAACTAATTTTAACAAGTTAAAATTTTCATTTCTTACTATCTGCAAAATACTTACCTCCAGTCTACATGCTGACTTTGTCGGAAAGGCGGCGGGCAACTAACAAAATGGTTTAAGTACAAAGTAAAAATTCTTTCCACTAAGACCAGTAACCTTAATCAGGCAACTCACCTAATTGTGTTGTCTCGATGTTCGAGTCTCCTCCCTCTCTCGTTCTTTGTTTTCCGGCGTTATGGTTTTTCTGCCAGCCGAAACTATGTGATATGGCTTTCCTCTGGTGTGCGTTTCTTTCTCTTGTCCGCAATTCCCTAGAGTGCACTGCCAATATCCTTTCCACCTGCGTTCGTCTGTCACTGATTGGTCTTCCGCACTGTCGTCTGCCGGTTTTGTTTTGACCCGGCGACCACGTGCCGCATGACGACGTTACGTCCACTCTCACCACAGGTTTCCCTCAGATAATGCTTAATGAAGGTGTTCCTGCTCCTCCACGATCCCGCTGCGACGACTTCGTCTAACGGGGTCCCGCATCCGTATGCCCACGAGGCCGATAGTGCCCTGAGTTCATGTGCCCGAATCGTACTCGGGACGTCCGGGTGTTCCGGGCTCAGTTCGTACGCCCTCTTGATCACCTGGCATATCCAGTTTCCAAGTTTAAAGGGGGTTACCCGTTTGTGTAACACTTTGCCTGAAGCCGAGTCCACGTCGAGAAACAGCGGTGTGTATCCCGTTCCTTGTCTTACTTTCTGTATTGATGTTGAAGTCTTGTCAATGTAGTATCGGAGCGCTCTTATTGGGCATTGTGGTTCGCTGCTCCGTTCTCCAGACTTCTTCTTCCCCAAGGCGTGGATCACAACGGGTTTCTGTGCTACGTCTGGTCTGGAATTCTTCGCCTGGAAACAAGCCGGGAAGACCAGAGAGACTGAGGACCAGTCCCTGGCGAAGCGAAGGAAACCATCGTCTCTAGCGAAGGCTGCTAACTCGCTTTGGCGTGCTGCCGACGCCAGTGCCACTAAAAACACCGTCTTCTGAGTAAGAAGCATTGCATTTGCACCATGGAGTGGTTCATAAGGTGGTTTTGTCAAACTATCCAACACAAGAGGGAGATTCCATGTAGGGAACAACTTCTTTGTCCTCGGTCTCGCTTTTTCGAATGAGGAGATTATTTGCGAGATCCTAGGGTCCGTTCCGACGGACGACTTGCCTAAGCAGGTCAGTACGGAGTTTACTGCTGCTCGATAGCCCTTGATGGAAGTTGGGGAAAGGCCTTTTTGAAACAGTTCTTCCAGGAATTGTGACCATGTCACCACCGGGGGGTCACATGGGTCACAGCCTTGTTCAGTCGCCCACTTGAACCATCGTCTCCATTTGCTTTCATACATCTTAACTGTCGAGCTCCGGACGCACTGTAGGAGTCTGTTCGTGACCTCCTCTGAGAAACCTTCACGCGTCAGGTGTCCCCTTAAAGTCTCCACCCGTGAAGATGAAGCACCTCCGGGGACGGGTGGATCGTCCTCCCGCGGTTTTGAGACAGGAATCGGGGGGTTAATGGTAGATGAATCGGATCTTCTTTCGCCAGTTCTAGTAGGTCTGGGAACCACGTCGCGGCTGGCCACAACGGTGCAACAAGAATGTATGAACCTGAATCCTCTCTGATCTTGTTCAGAACGAGTTGGAGAAGGCAGAAAGGTGGGAACGCGTAAGCATCCATCCCTTTCCATGGAATGGAAAAAGCATCTGTCGCCCATGCTAGATGGTCCGGGAAGGGGGACACAAAGTTCCTCAACTGCGTGTTGTTTCTTGTCGCGAATAGGTCGACCATCGGGGTTCCCCATGTTGCAAAAAGACCACGACACACATTTGGGTCGAGTTGCCATTCCGTTGTTGGCATTTCGTTCTTCCTGGAGAGCTCGTCGGCCCATACATTGAGCCTCCCTGGGATGTGTCTGGGTATCAGAGTGATCCTGAAGTCCTCGCAGAGTTGCATTAGTAGCGACGTTTCTTGCATCAAGGTTTTGGAGTGTGTCCCCCCTCCTCGACGGATGTAGGCTACAGCTGTAGAGTTGTCGGACATCACACCGATGTTCATTCCCGAGATTTCCTTTTTCCAACAGTGAACTGCGTTCCTGACAGCTCTCAATTCTAACACGTTGATGTGTAGACCGCTTTCCGCTGTCGTCCAAATTCCTGCCACTGTCCAATCTCCTAGATGGGCTCCCCACCCTGTGGATGACGCATCCGAGAATAGGAGTAACTCCGGACGTTCTTCCTTCAAAGGCACACCCACCTGGAGGTTTTTCGTTGACATCCACCATGTCATGTCTGGAAATTCGTGAAGAAGTATCACGTCGTTCCAAGACTGCCTTGGGTTCCATTCTTCTTTTCTGAACCAGTGGATGGGTTTCACTCTCCACCGGCCCAGTGGTACCAATGTTGCATTGGAATCTAACATACTGATTGTCGATGCGAGTTCCTTTGCTGACGTTTCCGTCCTGGCGTGGAGGTTCCGTAGTGAGGCTACTGTTTTCTCCACTCTCTCTTGTGAGGGCCGGACCTTGCACGTTACCAAGTTGAAATCTACCCCGAGGAACACGAACAATTGGCTGGGGGTAAGTCTTGACTTTTCCCAGTTTATCCCCAGTCCGAGAGCATGAAACAACTGCATGCACCTGTTCATCTGGATTATAAGCATGTTCGGCGACAGGTGGCGGAGTAGCCAATCGTCCAAGTACGCGTGTACTTTTATCATCTCCTGGTGGAGTGTCGCGAGAACAGGACGCAGGATCCGGGTGAAGACTTGCGGCGCTGTAGACAACCCGAACGGTAGGGTCGTAAATTGAAACGATGTTCCTTCGCACAGGAACCTGAAGAGGTGTCGAACTGCGGGGTGCAGCGGGACGTGGAGGTACGCGTCTTCGAGGTCTAGAGAGACAGTGTATTCCTTGCTCCGTAGTGCCTCGCGAATCCTCCCGATTGTCTCCATCTTGAATTTCTCTTTCTGTATATGGCGATTCAGCAGACGAAGGTTGAAAATCAGCCGGGTCCCCCCGCCCTTCTTCGGGATGACCCTCACCGGGCTCCAGAAACCTTTGGAACCTGGTGGAGACTTCTCGATGGCCCTTTTCAGAAGAAGCTTCTCCACTTCCATGCGGAGTTCCGGGGTCTTGACGGTCTGACACGCCATCCCAGGTGCCTTGTCGGAGAGCCTTGGAGACGAGATTAGGGGGGGGTGATACCCGAACTTGATTGTATCCAAGATGAATGCATCGTCCGTAATCATCTCCCAGTTGCTGAGGTGTTTCGCCAGTCTCCCCCCCACCTGACAGTGAGTGGGGAGAGACTGCCCGGGGTGGGCGTCAAGGTTTGCTGCTGGCTCTCCTCCCTCTTCCTCGGGATGCGCCTCTATCTCTCTGTCTCCCCCTTGTCCTCTGCCTCTCTGTTGACCGGGATTGTCTCGAAAGGGCTGCAGGTCCGTTCTCCTCTCTCCTCTCCCAAATCCCCTCTCCTTACCATCTTGGGGGTAGTGCGGGTAGTTGGGAAAAATCCTGCTTGAAGGCCTGGTCCTAATCCGACTCCCTCTGGCACCCGAGGTCCCCGCGTGGGGTGGTCTGGTCTTCTCTTTCAGTTCTGGGGCTAGTTGAAGGAGTTTTCCCCCGAACACCCCCGTCGACCCGTGAATTGGTGTCAACCTTAACTGGCCGGCAACGTCCGTGGGGATGTTTGACGCAGTTTCGAGCAGCGCATCCCTCTTCCGAAAAACCGAGTTTAAAAGGAGCCGCGATGACCAGTTCAGGCTGTCCCGTTGAAACGACGAGGCCCGTTTCATCATGTGAAGGCACTCCTTTACAGTTTGATTTTCCCTGAGAGAGGGTACTTCAGCTACGAGGGTCTTGAGAGCTGCCGTAGATGCGGAGTAGGCAAGTTCCGCATGCGAGTTAGCGCGAATGCTGCAACGTAGTAGTATCTCATCCTCGTCGAATTGTTGCATTGGTGTGCGGATGAACTGTGGGGTCCGTATGGTAGAGTCCAACTCAAGGTTCATTTTCTCTGGGAAGTACTCCGCCTCCGGGAAAGTAGAATACCGCTTCTTGGATGGGGCACCTTTTCCCGTTGATCTGAAGAAAAATTTTGTCATAGCCGGGTCGTGGGGGGGAAGAGGTTTCGAAATCGAAATTGGCTGTCCGCTCTTCCGCGTGAGAGATTCCGCGTTGAGTAACTGGCGGAACCCAACCGCCGACTGAGGAAGGTGGAGGGGCGGGTCCTTGGTCGCCCCCGAATTCGCGAGTGTTTCGAGAGGCGGGTCGTCCAGATTAAGTTCCACTGGGGTCGCTTCCTTGCAGAACCTGGTCTCCTTAAGGTGTTTGAGCACGAAACCAGCGAACTGTTTCCAATGGATGAGTCCAGGTCCTTCCTCGAAGGGGTCGTCGTTGTCGGTCGATTCCGAAGTTGGGGGGGGGGGGGGGCCACGCGACCGATTCCCGCCACTGTTTTTCTTGATCACGTTGTTCATCCCCAAAGCTTTTCTCTTCCATGAACACGTTATCCTCATTGAACACCACCTTCCTCCGTTTTGCCTCCGGCGACAGGGAACCACGATCGTATTCCCGTTTGCGTGTAGCAGAGTCACTCCTAGCAAGGTGGTCTTGGTAGTAGAATTGGTCATCCTCATAATCGTCTTCCCCGTCTTCGTCATAAAATTCCTGTTCCCTGACAAGTGGAAGGACCGCCCTAACCGGCGAAAAATGGTGATCTGTGGATGTTCGGGGATGTCCGGGGAAATCCGGGGATGTCCGGCGATGTCCGGAGAAGCCTGGTGAACAATCGCGAACAGGCGAACTGCGATCCTTCTCGCTGTACATAGATTGACGTCGGGTTGGTAGATGTTCGCGAGATTCCTGATCAGTACGAACTGCATGTGAGCTGCGATCCGCCCGTGAACTGCGATCGATGTGCGGCCTGCGATCGTCGTGTGAACTGCGATGGCCGTGCGAACTGCGATCGCCGTGCGAACTGCGATCGCCGTGCGGACTGCGATCCCTAGGATAACCGCGATCCGCCAAACTGGATTCAGTTCTACGTGGGCTGCGATCGTGATCGCTGCGAACTGGCGAACCGTGATGATAGATCGCCTTGCTGAGTACGGGATCCACTGTGTCAGAAACTAAATCCGCACTACACGCCCTCCCGCTGACCCTTTTCTCGGGCGCGGGCAGGGCCTTTTTTGACCCGTGCCGTTTAACCTCACGTTGGACCTCCCTTTTCTCGGGTGTTGAACGTGTTTCCTTCATTTTTGGCACATTTTTATCCTGTCCGCTAACCCTTTTCTCGGGCGCGGACGGATTGGTCAAACTTTTGGGCTTGTAATTATCGTGTCCGCTAGCCCTTTTCTCGGGTGCTGACAGATCGCCCTGAGCCCTTCCACCACTCACTTGTCCACTGTTCTTTTTAACAGTTGTGTTCTTAGAATGTTTACCTTCCCCTTTTTCCTTTCGTGATAATGAGACTGCACTGTGGCGGGCTGGACTGTCCCTTGAACTAGCCTCCGTCTTTCCGTCGCGCGGCCTCGGCTTACTCTGTAGCGCACTGCCCGGCGAACCACCCGTCCGGATCGCCGGCGAACCCTTTTCGATCGCCGGCGAACCCTTTGTCTCGCGCTCCTCAAGACATTTGACAAGTACTGCGGTCGATCTCTCTACGTGAACTGACAAGTCACTGTTCAAGAGTACATTCTGCTCACCATATTCCTTAATTGGTGCGTCCGATATTGGTTCCGAAATCACACAAGACTCGGTGTGGGAAGTCATTGCAGCACTGGCACCAAAACCGTTGCTTGAAAAACCTTGTTGGGCTATCAACGCGTTCACCGTCGATACTAGTCCCGCGATGGATCCTAACACCTCACCTCGAAACTCCCCAATTTTCGTGTCCACGTGAGATAGCACCGTAGTGCTCACTTTATGTAAAACTTTGTCCTCCAAATCGGCCGTCCGATCCGAGACGATCGATTTAGCCGTGTCACGGGCCGCCGTCACCATAGCCCCCAACGAACCATGCGGGTAAACAGAATTTTCACCGAGTGGAAAACCGTCAAATTCCGATGACGAATCGGTTGCACTCACGACTAATTCTTCAATAAAGATCGGCGCCTGAGGGTCCTTGGCCATTTCAGCTAGTCTCCGATCGAGGGAAAAATGTTCTTTCTTTTGCTTCTTCTTTACTTGTTCAAGTTTTTTGTCGGAGCGTTTCCACGTCCACAGAATGCGCTTCACTGAGGTCGGGTTATGAGCTTCGCAAATATTGCATTTTTCGTCACCGAAATCACAAATCCTACACCTCCTGCATAAAGGATGGAGATCTAAAGGTGTTTTCTGGTGCGTGCACGAAGCGAAATCACCATCCTTAAGTAGTTCATTAAGCCTAGCAAGTTCGTCCTCACTATTGTGGTCGGCCATTTTCTTTTAGGGAAAGAAACGCACGACTTCACTCGTGCGTGCTCAAAAACGAATGGGGTTTTCCCCACGAGGCAGGCGGCTGCAGCGCCAGCGCTGGTAGCGCGCCTAGCGGGAAAAGAGGACAACTGACGTTGAAATTCATAAATTCAGGATTTATGGGTGGTTGAGCATGGGAAAAGCAAAATTAAACGAATTTAGCATGTAGACTGGAGGTAAGTATTTTGCAGATAGTAAGAACTAGTTCCTAACCACACAGTCCTTCACAACTACAGGACTGGTGGCAATTGTACATTGAATCAGCAGCAAAAGTGCTCTATCCAGGAGAGAGTCATCCACGCACCCCGACAACAACTTCCGTCCTGGAGCAAACTTACGGGAAATGGTGGTGCAAATGCACGGTAGTTCCCGGTCGTGAATTTTTAGGTGTGGATTCGCCACCAGTGAGTGTTGATTTCAATAATGTATGGAGTTTTTAGTTAATTATTCTGCAGGAGGGTATTAATTCGGATATTTCATGACTTTAACCTTAAAACATTTGGGGGGGGGGGGAGGGGGTTACCTTCGCCAAGATGATTAATAGGCGATTTACGGCACTACGTGCCATAAATGTACAGACCCTCCTGATGCAGAAGCTCCACCTGGCAAAGCAAAGGCAAATGAGTAAGAGAAATGAGTGACTTGTCTAGTGTACATCATTAAAATCATGCACGGCATGAAGCAGTTTTTAACAAATACATACTATTTAGAAGTAAAGAAGCTAACGCATCATAAGAATGTAAAGCATCTAAAAATATCTTAAGAGATTGTTAGTTGAGAGTTCCCCTCCCCACCCTCATTTGCTAACCACAGCTCCAGCGCTCTCCACATCTCCAGCACTACACCACTGAACACAAAAAAGTACATGACAACTGGGTTTCACCTTGAGAGAACAAATGCATGTGAGAAAATGGTACAGAAAGCAAACACTTAAAAGGAAATAAGGGCGGTCAATAAAAATGTAAGCGATAAAGAAAAGTCATAAATATTTTATTGAGATTTTCATGTTCTGATAAGTCAGATGCATTAAGAAAACTTGAATTTTGTTGACATGACATTGATTTCAAATTGAGCTCCCTTCAACTCAATACATTTTGCTATTCTAAGTGTGCAGTTGTTGATAACAGACTGAAGAGTGTCATGCGTTCAGCCCAAATCACGTTACGAATGCTTAACTTGAGTTTGGGGATACATTTAGGGTTAAGTTTGAAGACTTTTTTTTCCTTTACGTAACCCCACTAAAAAAAATAAAGAAACACATTCTCTAAATTCAAATCGTCGTTGTCACATTTGCTAGAGATGAGGCGATGTCGTTGTTTTTCTGTTTTTGAAAGTTCCTGGAGCATTTGAATTTTCTACGGGAAAAGTTTTAATTCTTCTTCACCATTATTAGCAGTGATGTGCTTTTAATGTTGATAACTACAGATCACCATCTTAATGACGATCTTGGACTTCTTCTCAAACTTTCACGCCACATCTCCACATTACTTGGCGTATACGAACTGTCACTGGACGACCCGAATGTTCTTCATTTTGTTTCAAAACAGTTCTAGGTTTCCTAAATTTATTTACTAGCTACAATATTGTAGTTCGTGTTGGAACATAGAAGTTTGGAAATTGTTAGCGAAACTTACGCTGCACCTTTGTTGCAGATTGCATTTTTGTAAACGTTTCAACAATGAAAACACAATGTCGAATTGTATACTAATCTGCATTTTGAAAGCCGACAGGCTCATTTTACTCTGGCTAAAGAAATCGTGAAAAGTGGACTAACGCTATGCCAGAAAAGAAACAACCAAAAACAATAATTGGTTTAGCGAATTTTCGGTAGTATAATATGCTTACAGAGAACATCCACTACCTTCATCAAGCAAACAGTGTACGAGCACGCACAAAAATAACGACTACATGCCAGAGTTTATGTTTGAATTTCGCCGCCGTTGGCCGTTTGGATGGTGCTGCCATCTCGTGCTGAAAGCTCGTGCTGCTCATTTGATGTTGAAGTAGGGGTCAGCAGTTTGTGCCATTTCTTGGAGAGGCATGCTGTCAGTTCAGGTGTAGTGATTTTCTCGATATTTTTATGTGCTGGTTCCTGTAAATTCATGAGCGGTCTTCTTTTAGACTGGAATAGTTGAATGGCCATGCATTCTAGAGCTTGGAGGTGTGCGTCACTGGAGGTGTTAGATGTGAGGAGCACGTGTGTATTATTCCAGGCGATGTCGTGTTGGAACTTGACGTGATGCATGGCTACCCCATTTTGTGTGTCTTTTTGATCGAGTGCTAGCATGTGCTCATGGACTCTTTTGCAAATTCGCCTTCGGGTTTCGCCGATGTAAATTGCATAGGATTCGGCACATGGAACAGCATAGACCGCGTTTCGAATCATTGGGATG
>JAHWFP010223451.1:7957-32032 GCA_023313725.1 Lithobius niger | reverse complement strand
CATCCCAATGATTCGAAACGCGGTCTATGCTGTTCCATGTGCCGAATGCGATGCAATTTACATCGGCGAAACCCGAAGGCGAATTTGCAAAAGAGTCCATGAGCACATGCTAGCACTCGATCAAAAAGACACAACAAAATGGGGTAGCCATGCATCACGTCAAGTTCCAACACGACATCGCCTGGAACAATACACACGTGCTCCTCACATCTAACACCCCCAGTGACGCACACCTCCAAGCTCTAGAATGCATGGCCATTCAACTATTCCAGTCTAAAAGAAGACCACTCATGAATTTACAGGAACCTGCACATAAAAATATCGAGAAAATCACTACACCTGAACTGACAGCATGACTCTCCAAGAAATGGCACAAACTGCTGACCCCTACTTCAACAACAAATGAGCAGCACGAGTTTTCAGCACGAGATGGCAGCACCATCCAAACGGCCAACGGCGGCGAAATTCAAACATAAACTCTAGCATATAGTCGTTATTTTTGTGCGTGCTCGTACACTTTTTGCCTGATGAAGGTAGTGGATGTTCTCTGTAAGCATATTATACTACCAAAAATTCGCTAAACCAATTATTGTTTTTTGTTGTTTCTTTTCTGGCATAGCGTTAGTCCACTTTTCATGATACTAAACTGCCATTTTTGGAATGCTACGGGAGTGAAATCAACAGTGCAGAAACAAAATTTGAAGTTTTCTTAACACATCTGACTTATGAAAACATGAAAATATCAATTAATAAAATATTTACGATTTTTCTTTATCGTCTACATTTTTATTGACCACCCTGTACCTTATCACTATAGTCAAGAGTCCTGCACGAAATAAGATTTTGCAACATTTACATAGGTTAGAGTGTAAAAATGTCACATCGCTTACTTTGAAAGTTTGAGGCCACGTTTACGTTTTTTTACGCTTAAATTTCAAAGTTAAGGATATTTACCGTTCCAATATCCTTGCAAATTTTCGACAGTCAGGTTTTCTGGATTTGGAGGGGCTCAGAACGACTGTCTTCATCAGGCTACCACATCACCGCTTACTTCGTCGTGAACGTTCGTCTGCTGCTATCGTCCGTTGGAATGCGGCGCGAGGCCATAGCCTCCTTAACTTGCAGGCCAGTGCACCACTTCTCCCGCAGCAACTTATTAAACTCTCCTCTCAGCAAACCCTAACATTCAGTTCCTTAACATTCAGTAACACTTAGCTGGCCACAGACTTTAAACTAGCAGTTCCATCTATCGGCAATAATTTCGGCACATTTACTGTCAGAATGATGCCTCTTCAATGTATGTAACATTTCTCGACCTTTTATGTCCAGTTGATGTGTACATGACCCAAAGGTAATATGGGAAAGAAAATATTGATATTAATTACCCTTTAAGTAGAGTACTAAACCAAAATTGTCTTACCTAGAAGTGAAGTATTTTACTCCTTTGTAAGAACCATCGTGTTTACCACGTTTGGGGTCATCCCAGTCAATTCCAAGCCAGTTACCTACAAAATAATGTGAAGTAAATGAGTACATACGCCAGCGTATTCCTTTATACAGGGTGGTCCACAAAAAACTGACGACCCAAGATTTTCTAAGTCCAACTTTCTAGTTAGCACCCCTCAGAAACAGGAGAGAGCAGAAATCTTCCCGTTTCTTTAGATTGATTTCCGTGCTCTCCTGGTTCTGAGGGGTACTAATTAGAAAAGTTGGACTTAGAAAATCTTGGGTCGTCAGTTTTTTTGTGTACCACAAATCTTGGGTCGTCCGTTTTTTTGTGTACCACAAATCTTGGGTCGTCAGTTTTTTGTGTACCACCCTGTACATAATCCAAGCAGACAGCAAACCACATGCCAAATTAAAGGAAAATAGTACATATAGTATTGCAATGTGTAGCATTCCTGACGAATGCAGGAATGCTACACACTGAAAGGCGGCGATGTATTCTTGCCAACAATCCTAATTGCAATTGTGTATCTTAAATAGGGACCGTCGTACACCCACTGAAAGGACGTAACTACACCTATTGAAAGATGTTGTTGTAATGGCGTAGCGGCGAAAGAGTATGGTGATTTTCGATTTCAAAGTTCTCCTATGAGCTACTTAATTACCCTAGTTGGACATACTTACGCTTTTATGAGAGGTGGTGGTGTATTCTTGCCACCAATGCCCATCACAATTGTGACCGTTGAAAGGTGGTGTTGTAATGGCAAGGCAGTAAAATACTAAGATGGTCTATCTAATTGTTCTAGATGAACATACTTAGGCTCTTCTGAAAGGTGGTGATGTATCTTTCAGCAATCCTAATCACAATTATGCATCTTAAACAGCGACCGTCCTACGCCTATTGATGTTGTAATGGCTTAGCGGTGAAAGAGTATGGTGATTTTAGATTTCACAGTGATCTTATAGTCTATCTAATTACTCTAGATGGATATACTTAAGCTCTTCTGAAAGGTGGTGATCTATTCTTTCCAGCAGTGCTAATCGCAATGTTTATCTAAAATAGGGATCACCTTACGCACGTTGAACGGTATTGTTTTAGTGGCGTAGCGGTGAAAGAGTACGGTGATTTTTTATTTCAAAGTGCTCTTATGATCTATCTAATTACTCTAGATGGATATACTTAGGTTTTCTGAAGGTGGTGATGTATTCTTTCCAACAATGCTAATCACAATTGTGTATCTTAAATAGGGACCATCCTACGTCCATTGAAAGGTGTTGTCATAATGGCGTAGCGGCGAAAGAGTATGGTGATTTTCGACTTCAAAAGTATTCTCATGAGCTATCTATTCACCCTACATGGACATACTTAGGATCTTCTGAAAGGTGGTGATGTATTTTTTTCAGCAGTGTTAATCATAATGTTTAAATAGGGACCATCTTATGCCCACTGAAAGGTGTTGTTGTAATGGTGTAGTGGTGGAAGAGTAAGGCGATTTTTTTACATCAAAGTGCTCTTATGAGCTACCTTAATTACCCTAGAAGGACATACTTAAGCCCAAACTCCACTTACGCGAGACCAGCCAGCTAGCAAGTATTGCGAGACCAAAGCTGCAAAGCGTGGCCTAGTGCAGCAAACTCCATATACGCGATACGCGAGCTACAACGTCTCGCCAAGGCGAGGCCGTCTCGCGCGCTTCTACTCGGCCCAGAATCTTTCGGTTAGCGAGGCCACCTCGCTCGGCTCGCTCTGCTGGCAGTTAATCAGGAAGAGGGAGTTGATGACGTTTCAGGAAAGATAGCGCCATACACAAGCCGTTGCGTATCCCTGTACTCGATCGGTTCGTCACTCAGTTTAGCTAAATATTTTAATTGTTAGACACACAAAATGAATCGGCACTTAGATATGGATGCATTTAATAATCAGGGCCATGAAATGGCAGGCAGACTAGGTTCAAATCGCGCTATTGTTCGTCTCCGATCAAAACAGTCCACAGCCACAGAGCTAAATCACCACTAGAAATGATCATTAATCACGAAACTTGCGTTCGTTATGAAAAACTAGAGAATAATCCACTGATTCAGAAAAAGCTATTGTATGAATCTGAAAGTCTTGCAGTAATTAGCTATGAACAAAAATATGCATTCAATTTAGAGCCACTCAGAGCCAATCTGAGTCACGCTAGTCCGTGTAGCGAGGCTAGCGTGCTTGCTTGTCTCGCGTAAATGGAGTAGGGGCTTTAGGTTTTTCTGAAAGGGATGGGAGCTTGCATTCAAGAGAAGAGGCATGGTATTGTAGTTAACTTGATGCACATGGTGCTGAAAGAGAAATATCATACTTTGTGGAAGACGATGAGGACACCTTTGCTAACCTGGGATGAGATTGTCGCCAGTCTAAGAGGCACGTTTAAGCACCCCAACAGAGACTTCGATCATCTTGCGGATCATGTATTCATGGTAACAAAGAAGACACGAGCCACCCATGGATTTTGCCAACAAGATGTGCGAGAAACTTCAGAAGACGAAACTGAGACCAGAAGAGTGGTATGAAGTGGAAATTATTACTGATCAAACAACTGAAGATATGCCTATGGGCTTAAATTTTCCAAACCCTGTACCACAAGGAACCCATGTCATTAGCGTTAAGCACAAAAACCAATAGCAACAGCAACATACTTGGCGGCACACTCAGGGATTCTTACTCCAATCCCTTTTTTTTACCTTGTGGGACAGACAGTGATGAGGGCTAATACATTAGAACAAACAGAGGGAACAACACAAGAGCATAGTAACTTAGTTGAGTGACATTATGATTACCAGGAAAACTGTTGATGCTATCCAGCTTGAACATCGTTGATCACACGATGAGCACATTGGTCACACTTGACACTGTCAATGTATGGTCAGTGCGTTATTTAATCACAGTCTCACAAGATCTTTACGAAGCACATTTCAGTCCTGTCTTTACACCGCAAAGTCTAACTCTTAAATCACGTTATAACAATGCAGTTCATGACCATTGCCATGTACTGTAAGTCACTGTTACTTAAATGAAGAAGGGATGAGAACAGTCATAGTTAACTTTCTTGACTCGATGACTGATGAAGCCATTTCTACTTCACCTTTAAGTACATTTAAGCACTTTTAACAAGATTCTAACTTGAATAATTTCTTCTCCACGATGCAGCTTTTAGAATTGCTGCGATGGAGACTTGGTTGTGAAATGCCTATGAGGTTGAGAGTGCCCTGAGTTCATGTGCAGTGATCTTGATGTTTTGATCGTCATAGGCCCTGTGGATGACCGTCTTGATACAGTTTGCTATCATGGCCGCCAAAGTGATGTTTGTGCCCTTGGAAAATGGTAGGAAGAGTTGAAGTCGTCCACTTCGGCATTCGCAGTCAGTTGTTCGTTTGATGTAATAGTGTAGTGCCCGGCTCAGAGCGTTCTTTCGGGTTCGTCACCAATGATGTTTGTCTTGGCACGGAAGTCAGGATGGGGCGTCAGATGGACGAATTTGCAGTTGTCAAAGAAAAAGCTGTAAACGTGGTCACTTTAGAGAGCTTGCATTTCACTGCTCCGGAGACTCGCAGCGAGTGATGTTAAAAAGACTGTATTCCTCGTGATATGATTAATGTGACATGTTTGAATGGGCTCTTTCATAAAAGATTCCAGAACGAGTGTGAGGTCCCATTGAGGGAAGATTCGATGAATAGAAGGGCGTTCAACTTCAAAGGATTTAAGTAGCGTGGAAATGCGTAAGTCATCGAGAAGGTGTTTGTTTCCTGCTGCTTTGAAGAGAAGAACGAATTCAATGCTGAACAGTCGGCTAGGATGGTGGAGCCTTTGAGTCCATCGTTAAAAAGGTCGGTGAAAAAGACTAGTAGATCCGGAATAGGGGATTGATTGGGATTAATATACTTTCGGTTGAACCAATGAAACCATCATTTCCAGTGGCTGTCATAGAGTTTATTGGTGGAGTCTCTGATCGCTTTGCTGGCAATTCTGGTGGCATGTTTGTCAAAAATTCCTGCCTCCTTGATGCGTCTAATGATAGTAGCCACACGTGCAGGTTTAAGATTTTGGGGTTCGGGTGGAGTTTGGTTCCCTTTTGCTTGATTAGCAGGTCTGGAAGATCGGGAAGTTCTCTTGGAAGATCGATGAGAAGATTTAAGAGTAGGGGAACCATGGAGCCGCTGGCCAATTCGGTGCAATTAGGAGAAAGAGCCCTTGGATCTGTTCAATCTTCATGAGGATTGTTGGTAGAAGTTTGAAAGGAGAGAAGAAGTAGGCGTAGAGGTTCTGCCACGGAAACATTATGGCGTCTACCGCACAAGCTTGTTCGTCGGGGACTGGGCTAATGAATAGGGAAGTTTGGCATTGTGCCTCGTGGCGAATAAGTCGATCATTGGTTTGTCCCAACGTTGAACAGATATTCGCAGACTGATGTTTTGAGAGTCCATTCCCCTGAAGGTGGTTTGTTGCGCAAGAGGGCTGTAACGGTGGATGCTACGACGGAGTAGGTGCTTGTAACATTGCCGGTTGCATGGTGTAACTGGTTCTTACTATGAATCACTCAGTGTTGCTTTCGCGTACTTTTTTGGTTAAACAGCACAACTGCTACTGTCCTGGTGTAGGGAATGGAGCATTGAAGTCCTAATCCAAGACCTAACTAGTGATTAAATAGCGGGTAACGCTGCCACCAAGGTGGGGAAAGGCTAGCCAAGTTATATTTGAAGAGAATTGTCTTAAATACTAACTTCCAGCAATCAAAGAACTATTAAACCAACGGGCGTTTAAAACTCCTGGTTTTATTTTTAAACAAACATGTTAAAAAGATCGCACTTTACATTTGGTTTACCAATGAACAACTTAGTTTTAGATTAAAAACGTTACTTAAATTTATATTAAAATCGCATACAAGAACTTGGGTTTAGTTCACAAAACAATTTCAAATAGAAACAGTGATTTTAGGCAACGGGGATTTCGCAAAAGAGCCCTCTAAATTACAAACAGCCTCGGCTGACTTATAATAGTAGACCTGGTTTTACAGTTTTGTTTCAAAAGGGAACACCAAAAAGATCAAACCGTCCCCATCAAAATTCACATTAGAAAAGGGATGTACGCTCCATGAAGTACTATGCTGCTGCAAATCTAAGTGACCCGACGGCCTTTGTTTACATTAAGCTACGTTAATGAAACGGTGAGATGAAAGCTGGTTTTTAGGAAGGGACCGTGAACCCGTATGTTATGGTCGTTAACGTCCGAAAATGCCGTTTGGCTTAACGCACCGTAAGTAACATTCAAAGCTGCGAGGTTTAGTTTAAGTTAAACTATAAATTTTGACGTATAAGTCCAAAAAAAAAACCTTTAAGTTAAGCTAAGTTTCATACAAACCAACTACCTTTGCCCGGCATGGCAACAATCGGACCGCGGCATCTCCACTCCCGACCGGAATAGCGACCTCTAGCTTTGAGATTCCTGAGCTGTGCTAAAGAAATTCTCCTGGGTCTGGGTGTATATGCCTTCTGCCTGGCAGGCAGGTAGAGGGAAGGCGCGGACTTGTAGGAGAGCGATGGAGGGGTGGGCGGGGTAGAGGAGGACTCTTGGAGGAGGACAGACTGACCAAAACCGGCCGGGCTGTCACTACCGGAAGTGGGCATGACGGCGCGGACGGGCAGGGTAGCTGAGCGCTCTGAGTGGAGGGGAAATTGAATGCAGTGTTTTGGTTGGACGGGAATTGGTGAGGCTGCATTGACAAAGGGAATTGCCGACTTGAGAGCGTTAGAGGCCTGGCTTGGAAGTGCAAGTGAGTTTTAAACTCTAACAACGTGAATTTAGGCCTATAAAAATAAACTACGATATTATGTAACGCAACTATTGAAGGGGGGGGGGGAACGAAGTGTTAGCTCGGATTTATTATTTGACTTTGGGAAACGAACTGTTATTAATAAGGCATGATTTTATCGAAGGAAAGCTAGTTTGTTTTCGTTTTTAGAGGTTTGCTACGGTCGGAGTTTGGATGGAGATGCTAAAAACATAAACTTAAAAATAAACACTGGGTCCGTTAAAATATACAAACATAAAAGTTTGAGCTCCGGTAGGGGGGAATGAGGCTTAATGGCGTGTCGACAGATTGGTCATTAGCGCCAAAAGAGCTCCGGTAGGGTTCATGCCAAGAAGTTAAGGTTACCAAAGTGCTTTTAATGCAAAAATCAAAAGATTAAATATACCAGCTTAGTTTTAAATAAGCTATAACGCATTTAGGTTAGGTTCTAGTTGTTTGCAGAAGCAGACAAGCGATTTTAACATCGGACATTTTTCATAATTAAAGTAAGTCGTCACCTGTTTTAAGAATAAAAAATATCGTGTGTTTTAATGTATGTGAGGTAAGTACCATCAAAGTGGGATCCCCCTCCTAAAACACAACTAAGCTAGTGTTGTTGGCTTTATGCCTGAAAGAATAAAATACAAAATGTACAATTTTGGCGATTTTTAAAGGGGGATCGCCATAAAGACGATGTTCATCTTGAAATGAAGAGTTCTGCCCTCAGGTTTTTGGCTCGGAGGTGCTGAGGTGTCCTCACCACGAATGTCTAATACAAGACCACGTTTACAGAGCATGTACTATTACATTCTGGTTGCCAGGGATGTGGAGTGGCTGAAGGGTTGTGTTGAGGTCTTGACAGAGCTTGAAAATGTCCAATGTGATGAGATGTAGGAGACGAGTCCGGTTTCCACCTTCCTTCCGGATGCAGGCCACTGCAGTGGTGTCGTCGGCTTGGATCTGGACTATTTTGCCTGCTACAGCCTACAAGGTGCCGAAAGTAAATGAGTGCGTTGTAATTTTTAAGATGTTGACATGGTCGGTCGTGCCAGCAGGCCAAATTCTCGATGCTTCGTGATGTATCGCTATAGTGATGCTTAGTGATGCATCGCTATAAGACTGCCACCACCGCAGAAAATAAGCATTGTTATGACATCTGTCGCCGAGAATATTTCGATCTTGTGGAGCAATGGCACTCTACTCGAGAGGTGCAAGCATTACAAGAAGGCAATCTTGCCGCGTTATTTCGACTATATCGAAAAAATACCAGAACATCTCGCACACTTCCACCTCTTAAATCAAACACTAGTTTCATTACTGACGACTCGTCCAAGGCCGAGTTATTCAATAATATTTTTGTTTCTAATTCCATCATTGATAACGGAATCATCCATTCAGACAACTTTTTGCCCACACTCCCAGAAGCCTGTTGTAATCATGTAACATTTCCAGCAACGCTGGTTAGGAGCACTATACAGGGTTTAAAACCCAGCCACGCCATTGGCCCTGAAGGCTACTCTGCCTTCTTCTATAAACAAATTGGTGATGTGATCTCTTTGCCTCTTGCTTTCATCTTTGATCTCTCCTTCAAGTCTAAAAAGCTTCCATCAGTTTGGCGTACAGCCAATGTTACCCCTATATTTAAAAAGGGCGATGCAGCCGACGCTCGCAACTATCGACCAATAGCATTGACGGTGGTTCCCTGTAAAGTTATGGAAGCTATTGTCAAGTCTGTCCTGTTGAAATATCTTCTTGATAATAACTTAATCCGAGACGATCAGTTCGGTTTCTTGCCAGGTAGATCGTCTACCTATCACCTCCTAGCGTGCCTAGATCAATGGACAAGTGCTCTGGATGCTGGAGTGCCCACGGACGTCATTTATTTCGATTTTTGTAAGGCATTCGAGTCTGTGGTCCATGTGAAATTGCTTTGTAAGCTTGAACGCCATGGGGTTACTGGAAGCCTACTGGGCTGGATTTCGGCCTTTATTAGTAATCGCTCTCAGAGAGTGATTATTGGTAGCTCCTACTCCCACTCCTTACCCTTGGTGAGCGGGGTGCCACAGGGCTCCGTGCTGGGACCTCTTCTTTTCGTAATCTATTTAAACGATTTAGTACTCACTTCTTTGACGTCACACCAATTCAAATTCGCAGACGACCTAAAACTGGCTGCGCACATTGTTGACCAGGAGAGTGATACCGGCTCACTAAGTGATTCGATCAATTACGTTTCAAGGTGGAGTATGGATTGGCAGCTCCCACTCTCAATACATAAATGCCAAACGTTCAGTGTCGGCCGCAAAACTTGCCCCTTTGAATATCACTTAAAGGATCAACCATTACCTTCTGTCTCAGAAATCAACGATCTGGGGGTCTGTTTGACCTCAAACTTGAAACCTTCTTTACACTGTACTCGGATTGCGTCCAGGGCATTTCAGAGACTCGCTATTGTTGATCGCTGTTTCACTTCTGGTAATACAAAAATTAAGGTTTGGGCCTTCAAGGTTTTCGTGCGACCGCTTTTAGAGTATGCATCCCCGGTGTGGTCACCAACGTTGTTGGGAGACATCGACAAACTGGAATCAGTTCAGCGCAAATTTACTAAGAAATTACCTGGCATGCGGAATTTGCCCTACGTCACTAGGTTGTCTCGCGTTGGACTCGAGACTTTGGAACTGCGCAGGCTACGTGCCGACTTGATTCTTACTTTTAAAATCGTCCATGGCTTTTTAACAATCGATCTACCCTTCTTCGATCCTTGCCTTTATTCTGCCACTCGCGGCCACTCACTGAAATTGGCCGTTCAGTCGGCTAGGCTAGATTGCCGAAAAAATTTTTTCAGTGTGAGGGTGATAAGAGCTTGGAACGCTCTTCCTGATGAAGCTGTTCAGGCGGGCTCAGTTGACCGTTTTAAGCACCTTTTGGGCAAGATTTGTCTACGGGTTTTTTTAAAAAGGCCGGAGTTCTCCTCTTAATATTTTTTTTAACATTGACAGGGACTAGTATAAGTGGCCCCAAGCCCTTCTAACTCCCAACCACTCTAGTGGTTGAATCCATTTATTTATTTATTTATGTTGGATGTGCGCACCCCACCAGTTTGAAATGTGTCTGTGAAGAGGAGAAGGTCTAGAGGTGGTTCGTGAAGAGGGACCGATTTGGAAAGGTTGTGTTTGTCCCTCCACCAGTACAGGCTGTCCCATGGGAAGTTGATGTTGGAAGGCTTGGTTATTTTTGATTTTGGGTGATGTGAGCCCCAAATGTCGATCCGATAGTGGTGAAAGGGGCGAGTCATCCGCTGTCATCCACGAGTCATGTGCTGTAAGGTAGGAATTGGCCATTGAGTCCATTTTCCATATATGTAAGAAGTAGTTTGAAACCTTGGCGAAGGATTGGCCGTGTGCGAGGAGATCGTCCTTCCTTTCTGTCGATAGGGTTACGGATGCTTCTTGTACGTTGAATTCTACTCCGAGGAAGGTGAATAGTTGAGACGGGAGGAGCCTTGACTTCTTCCAGTTGATCCCGAAGCCCAGTTTGTGTAGAAGGGAGATGGTGAACTGTTTCTTTTGAAGTAGCTGTTGAGAGTCCATGTTGTTGAGAAGCCCAGGAAAGTCTAGGAAAGCGTTTGTGGATATTTGATGGCGATGGAGATGAGTTAGAACGGGTTTTAATACCAGCGTGAAAATGCGAGGAGCGGCGTTCAGTCCTAACGAGAGGCATTGGAATTCAAAAACTTTGTACTGGGTACATGAATCGAAAGTATTGGAGGGAGGCAGAGTGGAGGGGAACATGAAGATAGGTGTCCTCGAGGTCGATGGATATCGTCCATTTCATGTGTTTTAATGAGAGGCGAATCGATTCCAGGGTCTCCATTTTGAAGTGAGTGTTGCACATGAATTGGTTGAGAGGTTTTAGATTGAAGATCATTCTTTCCCGCCGGATTTGTTTGGACTTAAGAAGATGGAGCTGTAGAAGCCAGGCTTGGAATGATCGGGGCAAAGGCGAATTGCGTTTATGTCTCAAAATGTGTTTACTTCCTTGGTTAATGCGGGAAAGGGTTTGGTTGCGAATTCCCATGGAGATTGATTTAAAAGTTGAGGTTATTTTAGGAAAGAGGGTTGAAAATTAAGGGATGTCATGGAGAGGATTGATTTGTCCGATTTCTTTCCAGGCTGTGTGAAAATGTTTGAGACGTCCGCCGACTGGAAGGTTGTGAAAATAGTCACTGGCGGTGATGGGATCTGATCCTGTTGCTTGTTGAAGAGTATTTGCTGCGATTGTCGGGCGTGGAACTTCGTCGGTTGTTTCTGTTCGTATTGTGGTTGTTTCCATGAAAAAATTGGTTGTTTCTCCGAAAGAACTGGGTGTTGCCGTGAGGTGAATCGGATTGAAACTTGGAGATGGGTTGTTGGGCCGGAGGTAATGCCGATGATTTAGTGTGAGGCTGTGGCGTCCTGAATGGCAAATTAGATGACTGCTTCGGAGGAGGATTCGGTTTCCGAGAAATGTATAAGTGTGGTGCCAAGGTGGGAATGAGGCCTCTGAGCAAGGTGTCCGATTCGTGAAAAGGTTGGGTTCGAAGAACGTGTTTTGTTGATGCATTCAAATTTGATGTTGTGACGAGTGCGATGTCCCGAAGTAGGAGGCTCGAGTTAAAAAGTGCTTTCGTGAACCAGTTGAAGGCATGAAAGGTGGCGAAAGACATTTTCTTGAATAGTTCAGAGATAAGGAAATGAAGGTGCTTCATGTTTCTTTGGCTTGATTCAAGGGATAATCTTTCGCAAAGGGCATTGCCAGCAGTTGCCAGAACATCAGCTTGAGAAGCGGCTCTTAAGCTGAGGCGTAAAATTTTGTCGCTTTCTCTTAGAACAGTGTTGGGGACGTCGGCTCGTCTGGGAATGAATAGAGCCGTACCAAAGTCCATCTTTGCTTCTGTGGCCAGGAATTCAGACTGCTGATAAGTTTTAAATTGTCTTGGGTTGATGGCGCCATCGCCTGATGAGCGAAAGAGCCAAGTTTCACGTCCAAGTCGTGGTGGAGGGGGTTCTTTGTCACGTTCCAAGGGTTCACCCGAGCCCATAAAGGAACCTCCAGTGCGGAGCAGATTGGTAAGGAGGGTTGTTGATTGACCAACTGTCGCTCTTTCTCTGTTGTTTCTGTCGCGGAGACCAAAACCAAATCCAGTGGAGAGACCTCCATTCTTCGAGGATGAAAGAGAGGCCCTGGGCTTTGACGGCTTTAAAGAGGCCGCGCTATCATTGTCTGCTTGTAAAGAGTCTTCGTAAGGATCAAGAGGTTGCTGTTCAAAGTTTACTTGCGGTGAAGAACGGCGTCCTCTTCCAAGAGCAGAAGCAGAGTCCAGGTCGTCTTCAGATTGAATAATGCTGTTGAGAAGGCGATTGAGGTCAATTGACGAAAAAGCAGAACGGGATTTCTTTGTTGAAGACGTGGAAACAGGGGGTAACTTTCTCTTTCGTCAGTCGTTGTCAGAAGAGGCCACCCAATCTTGAACGTAAGTAATGTATTGTGAGGGTGGTGGGGCAGGACTCGGAAGCTTAGCCTTGTAGGACAATTCCTTGACGGCCCGATCCATCAAGCGATTTCAAGTGAGGGGAGTTCATCGGTGCGATCTTTGGTTCGACGAGATGCGGTGGACGAAACATCCATTGGGTGGTTGTCAGTGCGTCTCGATGTGCGATGCAGATGATGGCGACGATGACGAAAGATGCTGTTGACCACACGGAATTAGCGATGCCGTGGAGTGGAATGGAGCCACAGAAGTTGAGGGAAGTTATTGAGGGGAGGGCAGTACAACGATGCTTGGATCTTCTGGCGATGGGCTGGCAGGCCGGGTCGGAGATTTGAGTCGGGCTGGTGAGTCCATGTCCTAGCCAGATGACAACTTGTTGGCGAAAGATCGACGTAGGATATTGGGGCAAGAGGCTTCTTCGAACGAGGATCCTGAGGCGAGAAGCTTCTTGTCGACAAAAGATCTTGTGGGCGCAAGACTTCTTCCCGACAAAAGATCTTGAAGGCGAAAGATGAAATATCTTGAGGTGTTCTAGAGGCGAAAGATGCAGGTGGTGTCAGGAGCGACAGTCTTCGACGAGAGCTTGAGGAAAAGAGATGGCGGCCGCACCCGGGCCGAACGCTTTTACAGGAGTGCATGCGTCATGCGTAGTGGGGTTGCGCACTGGCCGTATCTAGAGAGCGAAAAACCTCAAGACAGAAAGGAGCACCAGGAACTGAATGCAATTAAATTTACAGGTAGTAGAAATTTTCGTGCTGACGACTAGAAAATAAAATTTGAAACTATAACAATTGCAACACATTTTTTGCAAAAAAAGTAGAACACAGAAACCTAGAACTACAAGTTCAAAAGAACTGTAACCAGGCCAAAATTATCTACGTCATTAAAAGCGTACGATGTGTGTGCGTGTATCCGTGCATGTTTGCACGCCTACTTCTCCGGAAGTAATACCTCTAAAAAGATGAGACTATTGCCACAGGAAAAATAATTAAACTATGCTTTTAATAGGCCAGTTTTCATCAATCAAATTTTATATTTGTTACCCCCCGCGAAAAAGTGCTCTGAAAAGTTTTCATGACATCAGAGTTTGATCAAACCGTTACTGTTCAGGGAAAGTCATCAGAATAAATTTGGTTAAAAGAATTAAAACAATGACATATTGCATCATACTTATACTTAGTATTAACAACACGACGTACATATCTAGAAATTTTGGCATCAACTGGTTGGTGGATGCACAGAAAAAGTACAGAGGTGAGCGGATTGAGTGAATAGTGCAAGCGATTTCCCCGTACAGTAATCTTTTCAACATTAAACAAACCCTTATTACTGGATATGAACTGCAGATATTAGGGAATGATATGAACGAATTGTGAGCAACAACTACAACAGCTTGCGTCCTAATAAGTAGTACGTGAATTTCGTGATGCTCTGAGGATCGAATAAACTACAGGAAACTTAAAATCCATGCCAGTACAGTGAACAAAGCGAAAAATGTGTTAAAATAATAACAACCACTGATAAAGCATTTATTCAAATTAGTATAAATAGCACACGCATGTTACCTTCAGTTGGAGGCACTGGTCCTTCATACAGCACAGTGCCAATGTCACCATCACAAGATATTCGCTTCCCAACTGCGCTGCAATTCATGTTGATAAAAGACCTGCAACACAATACAAGCTATGATTAGTACAGAACAAGGGAAGGAATAACTTTTAATCAGTCTACTGTCAAATGGCTTATTACGCGATCCCAACAAATAATTTAATACATCACATAAAAAACAAAGACATCAACAAGAAGAATGAACGGCATACAGGCAATTATAAACAATTCTCAAAAATCAACGTTGTCGGATTCTGAAATATCAAGTGCTAAATATATTTTTTTCTTCAATTATAATCATGCGTAAATAACTTCATACCATCTCTCATCATGAACTTGTCGCAAGAAGATAAACATAAACATGACGAAGACAAATGAGGCCTACGCTATAATCGGTGGCGGAACAAGTACGCGTCAGGCTCATGAGCAAGTTAACAAAAGGGCCCCTCCCCCACCCAATAGAAGAACAATTATAAAAAATGTGAAAAAAAAATATTTTCTTCTTCAAAAGTTCCTACCTTAAAACTTCTCAATGCATGATATTTTATTTGCATGATCATTGCCCACAGGTCCGCTCTACGAGCTTTCTGCTCAGCAAACACATCAATCATTGCTGCATTGTCCAGTTTGTAGCTTGACGGTTTTCTATGAAGTAGGGGTAGGGGGGAGGGGGTATACTTATTAGATAATTTTAAAATTTTTAAATGTTTAAATACATCTGCAATTCTGCATTACGATTCTGTACTGTGCAGGACCCTTGCAGGGCCCCTCGTAAGCCAGGGCCATGTTCAACTGAACACCCTGATGGTCTGCCCCTGGCTACCGTTTCAAGAGTGCTTATAGTATTCTACTGAACCACTGATGTAACGTTACGGCTCTGGAATGTGTATTCTTGCATAGAGAATTAAGTAACGCTTCTTTGTTAACTACGATGTTGACTTCGTACTATGAAAACTCATCACATCAACTACGAGGTTCTCATCCATGGTCTATGTTTCTCAGCAGTCTTTTTGCGAATATGATGACAGTGCCAACACATTACTGATACAATATACAGAATAAGTTTCCTGAAAGATACACCAACAGTTCCCTCTTAACACTGTTCCACCACTTTACTGGTACAGTATTATACACGGTGGTCAAAACGTCTGGTCACAGCAAACATCTCAGTAAGTATTGGTCGTAGAAAGGTAAGGTTGAAATGCTGAAATATGTCACAAGTGACGAGTCCCATGGCGTCAACTGGGATGACCTTGAATCACCCTATCAAGATCATTCAGTTTTTATTTTTGGAACCCTAAGAGATACAACATAAAAGCCAATTGCAAAGTTGTGCGTGCTGACAAAATAAACCTCATACAGAAAGCAGAACTGAAACAGTTTCATAATTACATGAGCTACGAACAAAACAAGAAAGACATTGCAGCGAAGCTAACAAAGGGTAAGCAACTAATGTGTACCCATTTTTCCCTAATAGACTCATCCATATTTATTGCAACATGTACAGGGCTTAAGCGGAGTACTGCTGAAAGTTATTTCATAATTATGGAATCGTGGTGAAAGCATACCAACTCTACTACGTGATTAAAGGTAAATCATGCCTACAGCATTAATACAGACAGCAATGTTTGCTTCACAGCAATGACATTCTTGTTTTGTTCGTCGCAAGACGAACAACGGTTAATGACGAAATAAATCTCATTAACTTTCCATCCATAATGAGCTTTATTTTGTCAGCCAGCACAACTTTACAATTGACTTTTATGTCAATCTCTTACGGTTCCAAAAATATAAATTGAATGACCTTTATAGGGTAATTCGATGTCATTCCGGTTGATGCCATGGAACTCGTCACATGTAACATATTTCTGCAAATCAACCTTACTTTTTTTACAACCAATACTTCCTGAGGTGTTTGCTGTGACCAGACTTTTTGACCACCCTGTATACACAACTAGAGAAAGCCTGTACACACCCTATATACACCCTATATACACAACTAGAGAAGGCGCAGCAGGGCTTAGATGCATTGTTTGCCACACTGGTGCAGTTTAGTTGCTCACGTATATGTCCATGTTTCACTGAATTAAGTTTCTTCATCCAATTTTTGCCCACACTGGCTAACAAATGCTGATTTTCGTTTGCTTCGCTCATTCAATCAGCACATCCAGTGGCTGAAATCAAAGGATGCAGCGTTTAAAAAAAATATGTACGCTGAACCATTTTGCATGAAACAATTTTTCGCTGGGAAGTAAATAAATACGCTTTCGAAGAACAAAGTCGAAACCTTTAGCACAGCAGATTTTGCACGTTTCTTTTTTGGGGGAGGAAAAAAGGAAATCGGGCATAACAATGCCTCATCACTGTTTTGTTTTTACTTAAAGTGGTCTTATTGTTGGCGACTACTTTGCAAGATAGCAATGATAAGCCTCATACTCAGCAGTGATTGTTGTCTACTTTGAAACAATTCAGCTCAGCTAAGAAAGACCTTATGTACAAACCACGTACACTAGGAATGAAAAGCAATTAAAGTCATTGTTGTGACCTTTCACTTTTCGTCGTTTCTTTTCGCCTGTCATCCAGAATTATTATGAAGACAGTACCCCCTGAAAGATACTCCAAAGGTTACCTCTTAACGCTGTCTTTACTCTCCAGCAAAATTGTGCGCTAAATTTTAAAATATATGTCTGAAGAACATTCACTGTAGTGAATGACAAACAAGACATTCACGAGTAGTGACAAAAGGGGACCAAAACGCCGACGTTGGCTACCCCTTCCTTGCATTCAACAAATTAACGGGCTAGGAAAAGAAACCATTCTATATCGATTTCTCCTCTCGTCAAAAGAAATATTTGCTAAAAGACTTTAATGCAGCATCAACCAGCTCCGCTAACTAGCTTTCGAAACTCAGTTATGACTCCGGTCAACGTTTCAGTAAGTCCAATGTTTCAGCTGACAATGAAACACCACCTCCAAAGAAGAAAAGCAAACAGATAGACCCTTCTTCCAACTCCAGTTCTGATTCTGAGGAGACAAACATCTACAACGAGGGACCCGACTTCGTGCCCTGGAAACAATATGTTCCTTAACTCGTAAAGATGAGGAACCTGTCACTGCGTCCGGCCGTGTTTGTTCACACAATCGCAAGAAGAGGACCTTCTCTTTTTCGTCGGCTGGTAAGAAAGCCCATCCAAGAAGCCCTAACAAACTTTCAAAAACTTTGAATACATCCCAAAAAAGCAGTTTTTTAAATTGGATTTCTGTCTTCCAGCTCTGACCTTCATCAAAACCCAGATCTTCTTCAACAAAGACGAAGCTTGTCATCGGTCTAGACTGCGGGCAAATTCTCATGCTCATCTCCCCTATTCGGGCCGCCATGACCGCTTAAAGACCTTTCTTCGGGGCCATCCGGAATTCAAGACTGACTCTATCATTGAAGACTGCCTTCGACTTCTCAAGCATGCTTCTTCATTTCAGAAAGACGCCTTCAACTGTGATACCCACCTTCTTCTGAATGTGGTTTTTCGAAAAAGAGAAGCCTTCTTGGAAAATTGTAATAAACATCTTTTTGGATACCATCGGGAAACTTCGCCTACTTTCCATCCACAAGTCGACGGATTTCTTTAATAGGCAACTATTGAATTTAGCTCCCGAACTGAAGGCAGGTCAAGGCTCCTGCTCCAAAGAGCCTGCCATACAGCAGCAAAAAGAAGAGTAAATCAAACTGGATCGGCTCCGTCAAGAAAACCCAAGACACACCCCTGAAACAAGATCCCAAGGGAGGGAAGAAGTCTGCTGCCCACTACAATAAGATCCCATCCCTACACCCCTTTCGAGATCCAACCTCTTTTCAGCCAGATGGAAGGGGTCCAGGCTGAGGCGACTTCAGGGGACGGGCTACCCGTCACTATTGACACAAAACTCCTCACCCCTTTCCTCGATCGTCGACAGGTGGGAAGACGGTTAAGCCACCACGTGCCAGCCTGGAGGAAGTTGACCCCGGATCCTAATGTGCTGTCAATCGTGTTAAAGGGCTTCAAACCCCCTTTCCTTTCTCTTCTAGTGCTAACTCACGAACCACCCATTTGGATTTGAGATGTTCCCCACAACCCCATTTTGGAAAACAAAGTTCCAAACTTGTTGTCCAAGGGACCTATCTGAGAATCTCCAAGGAACACAAAAGGATTTTTGGAGCCTGGCAAGGGTTATTGGAAAGAAAGGTGGAGGAAGCCGTCTCGTCTTCAATTTGTTGAAACTCAACTATCACCTTCCCCAAGTCCACTTCAAGATGGAAACCATCGCCTCCATCAGGTAAGCTCTTCAGAGGAACGAATACACCATCTCCATCGACCAAGACGCCGCCTACCAACACATTCCTCCCCATCCCTCGGTTTTCACCTGTTCTGATTTATGTCAGGAGGAAGACATTTCATTTAGAAGTACTTCCATTCGGACTAAACACAGCCCCGCTGGTCTTCACAGCTGTCCTTCACCCTGTAATCCATCACCTCTATCAGGCAGGAATCGGGGCCCACGCCTACTTAGACGAATGGTTAATGAGAAATCTCTCAAGTCAAGGATTATTTCAAGACCTTCAATCCTGTATCACCCTTTTTCTGCACCTCGATTTAGGTATAAATGTCGCCAAATACAGACTCATTCCACCCCAAATTTTCATTTTCATTGGAGCATAATTTGATCTCTTCAACTTTCTCGTTTGGCCCTCTCCCAAAAGAATTCTGAAGCTTCAAATTTCTCTAGAGAACTTTCTTCGTCTGAAGACAGTGACTGCACTCCAAACTTACTTCTGCGTTTGGCTAAATCGATTCAAGGAATCTGCAGGTCTCGCCCAATTCACTGGTTCAGGAAGGAAGACTAGACCGATGTGATTCCTCTTGTCAACCTTCCTATCCACGACATGATCTGGTGGTTGACTCCTTCGAACCTTCTTCAGAGTGTACCTGTTCACGAGCAGACTCCCAACATCCTCCTTTTCCCAGATGTGTCAACTTCAGCAGGATGGGGAATCCGTCTAGGGGGCCTCTCCACGTCAGGAACTTGGAAGACCGAGGAACAAGAACTCAACTTCAACGTTCTGGAACTCCGAGCAATTCATCTTGTGATCTCCTTCTGGAGCCATCAATTGACGGAAAAAGTGGTCACCGTGATGTCCTACAACATGACCGTGGTGGCATACGTAATAACAGGAGGTGGTTCCCACTCTCCTTCCCTCATGATCGAAACACAACTCTTCGAGATGTGCACCTCTCTTCATGTAACGCTTCTTCCCAGACACATAACAGAGAAGCTCAATGTTAAGGCAGACGAACTCCCGAGGAAGAAAAAACACTAACAACGGATTAGAAACTCGACCCCGCCATTTGCCGTTCACTCTTCCTCAAATGGAGGACTCTCTTCATGGACCTATTTGCAAAGAGATTCAACAATCAACTTCCAGCATTTGTATCCCCTTTTCCTGACCCAACGTCTTGGGCAATTGATTCATTCAGGGTCTCTTCGGACAAGATCTTTGTACAACTCTACCGTTCTCCTGCTGGAACCCGTACTGAACAAAATCTGTCAATCTCAAGGAAATTTCATTATGGTAGCTCCTCTTTGACCAACAGCATCGTGGTTCATAGACCTCGTGGAAATGAAGAAGTTACCATTCCTCTCTCACTCCAAGGTTAATGAGGAAGGACACTCAACACAGAGGAAGAACACCCGAAACCCGATATTCGTCATATTCACAGGTGGATACTTTAACAACAAATCTGAAGTGAACAGGATTCTCCTAACCAGTAACCAGTGAAAATTTACGAAACGAGTTGGGAAGAGTGGTACGGAATACAGATGATGCACTGCAAATGATTTCGACCACTGCAATTCTTCGGTTAATGTTTTGGCCTCTTTCCAGGAAGACCTGTTTAACAAAGGACAATCACCAACAGCTATCAAGGCATACTGTTCAGTTATCAATTCTGTGCTTTCCTGCTTAGGCAATTGCCATCATCGACAGTAAGATCATTTCATTTTCAAGATTCGTGCTTGCCTTTGAAAACGCTCGTCCTAAAATGTGTAAGCTGTTCCCAAGATGAAGTCATCTGCTCGTTTTGGAAAGTCTTTCTTTGGCTCCATACGAACCCCTTCAATTGGCTTTGCTTCTTTATCTTAACTAACAGACCGTTTTTCTTCTGGCACTCGCGTCAGCTGCGAAACAAGGTGAGCTTGCTGACTTCTCCACAGTTTTTCAAGAGGTTGGTCCGCTATTACCCTAACATTTTCTGACACACTTCAGGGCAAAAAACAGAACTTGGGTTCCTCCACCCAGAAACCAACAGTCGGAGAGAAATGTATCGTATCCCCTGCTCCCCCGTTTCTCCAGGTAGATAAATTGTCAGGTGAAATAATACCACTCTCTGTGAACACCTTAAGTAGATTTGAGAGGTTATTAGACGACGTGCATACAAACTTGCACCTTACTACATCGATCTTCCCAATGAGGTGTGGCCTCACGAATTGAGGGCAGTGGCGGCATCTTCGGCTTAAGGCTGTGGCACCCCGGTGGATGGGGTTGTCGTCGCTTGCTCGTGGTATAACAGTAACACTTTCATTAGTCACTACTTCTGGGACACAAATGGTTGGGTGGCGGTAAAAAGATGAAAGAACACTCAGTGACTGGCAGTAAGATCGGATACTTGAGTGAAATGCAATTGTACTTTGAACACCCGGAGTGATTGCACTTATAATTCAACGATCGATATTTGTGCCATTCACATTGAACATTAGATGATATTGAATTCAAGATAATGATTTATGAAACAATGAATTTTTGTTTTGCTGTGAAAAAATAGTGATCGGAATTTGTTGAAGAATGTTTGATACCAATGAAGGTGGAAACAGCTATTAATAAGTCCTCTAAATAATTGGTATTCCACTTTTCATCCAGCCTAGGGTTCTTACGACCCTCCTCCAAAGACAAAGGCAGCGATTAGATAGTAAGAAACTACATTTTAACAATGTTTAAAATTAGTTTTGACTATCCTAATATACTTACCTTCAGTAGAACCCACCCAACTCCCATCTTTCGCTGAACCCGATGATTTATAAGTGATACGAGGTATTATGACGACACTATCTGTAGTGTGGGAATACAGAGTGGCGTTCCTGGCAGGAGCGGTATACTAGATTATTAAAAAATAATTATTTTATTCTATTTTGAGCAATGAAAAGCATAAAATAAGCGATTTTAGTGATTATTACCGAAGGTAAGTATTTTAGGATATAGCTTGTTCCACATTATGTTTTCAGAAAACTGACTGTCTGACGACTCGTTTCCTCGCACTAAGAGTGCAAAATCATGTGGATATCACACTTGTAGACTCAACAAAGTTACTGTTAGAGTTTACGAATGGGATGATTACGGATTTTTTGCACTCGTAGTGGAAGAAAACGGGGCATCATACAGTCAGTTTTCTGAAAACATAATGTGGAACCAAGTATAGTAAAAAGCAAATTTAAAGTGTTAAAATGTCATTTTTTCTGCTGGAACGGTTTCAATCGACAGGCGTTGAATCGTAGCTTCCAGAACTGACTGGGTAGCTTCCTTTTTCACTCCGAGTTACATCATTGGCTTTTACACATGAATTAGCGCCCACAGACTGAGCTTATAAACCTTCTAGGCCGCTCAAAGCTGTCGTCTATTATTAACCTGATTACTAGGGAGTTTGGAGATCGTCTTACAAAAATGTGATATGGAGAGAAAAGGTATCAGTACTAGAAGCTATGCTCCAACATGCGTCGATTCAAACTGTACTAGCAGAATAGCAGACAAAACCAGCACTAAAATTCTGTAAATTTAGTCGGGAAATTGTGGTGAATGACTGAAGTAGATGCAGGACTTGGTTAACTTTAAAGTCAACACGCCTATCGAAAATTTGCAAATATAAAGTTGTAGTCGTTTCTCTTTGAGTATAAGCGACTTTCGACTGCTGTGACGCTGAATCATTTCAAAATGTTTCTGTTTACGTTTTTTTTTTACGCTTAGATTTCAAAGTTAAGGATATTTACCGTTCCAATATCCTTGCAAATTTTCGACAGTCAAGTTTTCTGGAGTTGGAGGAGCTCAGAACGACTGTCTTCATCAGGCTACCACATCACCGCTTACTTCGTCGTGAACGTTCGTCCGCTTTCATTCGTCTGCTGCTATCGTCCGTTGGAATGCGGCGCAAGGCCATAGCCTCCTTAATTTGCAGGCCAGTGCACCACTTCTCCCGCAGCAACTTATTAAACTTTCCTCTCAGCAGGAACTGAAGCAAGGAAACATCTGTACGAGACCAAAGGAAAGTTTGTTGAGTTAGGTTATCCACCCGGGTGCCTAAACCGAATGATTGGTAGAGCAGTAGGCATGAAGAAAGCTGGAGTATGGAAGGCAGACCACCGGCCCAAAAATAAGGAAGAGGAAGAAGGACCAAGAGTGGCACTTACATATATGGAAGGCGTCACAGACAAAGTTCAAAGTGTGCTTAGAAAAAATGGTTTTACATCGTACGTCAAGAACGCAAAGGTCCTGAAGGATCATCTGATGAAAAAGCAAGCCTATTCTGATGCCACCACAAGAAAAAGAAGTGAAGCCAATGAGCAAGAAGATGAAGCCCTGAAGCACATTAAAAACACCCGTGAAGGCGTTTACCGAGTTCCATGTGGGGATTGTGATGCCGTTTATGTGGGAGAGACAAGAAAAGGTATACGTACGAGAGTCAAGCAGCACATGGCAGACACCAGGAATGAAGTTGTAACGAATGGCATAGCAGTCCACCACAAGGAAACTAGACACCAAATCAACTGAAAAGGCACTGTGACACTCCTCAAGTCCAATTCTAACAATGATGTGCATCTGAGAAGCCTAGAATCCCTGGCTATTCAACACCACAGCCGAGAGAAGGCTGTGCTGATGAATATCCAGGGACCGTCAAACCCTAACATTCAGTTCCTGCTGAGAGGAGAGTTTAATAAGTTGTTGCGGGAGAAGTAGTGCACTGGCCTGCAAGTTAAGGAAGCCACGGCCTCGCGCCGCATTCCAACAGACGAATGAAAGCAGACGAACGTTCACGACGAAGTAAGCGGTGATGTGGTAGCTTGATGAAGACAGCCTGATGAAGAGCCCCTCCAACTCTAGAAAACCTGACTGTCGAAAATTTGCAAGTTTATTGGAACGGTAAATATCCTTAACTTTGAAATCTAAGCGTAAAAAAACGTAAACATCAACTCAGACTTTCAAAGTAAGCGATGTGACATTTTTAAATCAAAATGTTTGCAATTCTCAAATGTATTTGCCGATGTAAAGTTAACATAGAACATGAACACAAGGTAAAACACAATTCTGTGTAAATTGTTATGCTGTAAATTCAATTACTCACAACTATTGTAAGAAAATATGTACTAAGCCTCGTCAACCATACTTTTAAAAAATAAATCTGAATAAATAAAGATTCCGAGATAATTGTTCTAGTTTTTCTCGTACAATTGCCAACTCTGCTTGATCGCCTGGACTTGTGCTGTTCCATTCAACGATCGCACCTTCCCAGTTTAACAAGCACAAACCCAGATTGGCTTCAGCAAGCTAAAAAAGCACAAAACCAGACTGGCTTCAGCAAGCTAAAAAGCACAAAA